>PVJA010022580.1:0-34069 GCA_004027025.1 Myocastor coypus | reverse complement strand
AAAACAAAAAAAAAAAAAAAAAAAAAAAAAAAAAAGAATCTGATGAAATTTATGACCACTAAAATTTATGACCGCATTCCAAAATGTTGTGATGGACATTCTAGAAAGAGATAACAAGGACTGCAATTCCATGAATCCCAACAGAAGGAATCCACCAGGCAAGGAAAACAATTAAATGGGATGGTGGTGGGGAAATCAACAACAGGAAAATAATAATTTGACAAGGATAAGTCAAAATGTATCAGTTATAATCAACAGCGTTAATGGTCTCTTTAGCACTCATTCATGATAAAAAAAAAAAAAGCCCTACAGAAAATTGGAATTAGATGATCTTTAACTCAATTGATAACAGTCATCTATGGCAAACTAACAACCAACATCATACTACATGGACAAAAACTGAAAGCTTTCACTCTAAAATATGGAGCAAGATAAGGATGTCCACTATCTCTACTCTTATTCAATGTAGTCCTGGAAACTTTAGCCTGAGCAGTTACACAAGAGAAAGAAATAAAAGGAATAATGATTTCAAAAGGAAGAATTTAAATCATCATTATGTGCAGATGATATGACACAATATAGAAGACCCCAAAAATTCCACTAAAAAACTGGTAAGCATAAAAAGCTAAGTCAGTAGCATAACAGCATAAAAAGTCAACACTCAAAATCAATAGCCTTCCCATGCACAAATAAACTCACGAGAGAGAGAGAAAGAGAGAGAGAGAGAGACAGAGATAGAGAGAGAGACAGAGAGACATTAGCAAAATAACACCTTCTACAATGGCATCCAAAAACATGAAATAGCAATAAATCACATGAAGGCTGTAAAAGATTTCTGCATTGAAAACTAAGTACTCTGAAAAAGGAGATTGAAGAGGATATCAGATAATGGAAAGATATCCCTTGTTCTTGGGTAGGAAGAATCAATATAGTGAAAGTAGCCATCATTCCAATATTGTTATACAGATTTAATGCAATTCCAATCAAAATTCCAATAGCATATCTCATAATCTCATAATCACAAAAACCATTCTAGGAAACAAAGGTAATGAAGGGTATCATAATCCTTGACTTGAAATCATACTATAAATCAACTGTGATAAAAACAAAGTGGTACTGGGGGGAAAAAGACCCAAAGATCACTGAAACAGATCAGAAGGTGCAGAAACAACTCCTGACATACTCAGCCACTTTATCTTTGACAAAGGTGCCAAACACATTCACTGGAAGAAAAATAGTTTCTTTATTAAATGGTGCAGGAAAAACTGGCTCTGTACATGACAAATATTAAAGTTGGAAGCATATCTTTCAACATGCATTAAGCTAAATTAAAAATGGATCAAAGATCTAAATATTAAAACAGAAACATTAAATCTGCTTCTAGATAGTATACATAAAACTCTTGAAGACATTGTTATAGGCAGACTATGAATAAAACCCGAATCACACAGGAACAATAACAAAAAATCAATAACTGGGATCTCATCTTATTGAAAAGCTTTTGCACAGCAAGAGAAACCACCAACAGAATGAAAAGACAACCTGCAATGTGGGAAAAAATGTTTTCCAGCTGTTTTTCAGAAAAAGGATTATTATTAAGAACACATAAAGAACTAAAAAAAAATCAGATCTTCCAAATTTAAAGAAGCAATCCCAAAAATAGGCATTCAGGATCAATACACATCTCTCATATAAAGAAATACAAACAGCAAGCTGGGCGTGGTGGCGCACACCTGTAATCCCAGCACTCAGGAGGCTGAGGCAGGAGGATTGGTGCGAGTTCGAGACCAGTCTGGGCTACAAAAGCGAGCTCAAGGCCAGCCTGAACTGCATAGCAAGACCCTGTCTTCAAAAGACAAATAAATAAATAAATAAATAAATAAATAGAAATACAAACAACAAATAAATATATGAAAAAAATGTTCAACATCATTAGTCATTTTAGAGATGCATATTCAATGGTTATAATAGAATGGTCATTTTCAAGAAGTCAACCAATAACAAATGCTGAACTAGCAGTGGGAGAAAGGGAGCCCTTCTCCACTGCTGGTGGGAGTGTAGACTGGTGAAACCACTGTGGAAATCAGTGGGAGAATCCTCAAAAAATTAGGATTGAGGGTCCCATTTGACCCGGTTATTGCCCTGTTACGTTGCTTCCCAGAAGAGGTAAAAACTTTGCACCAATGTGTTTACACCCATGTTTGTAGCAAGATAATTTCTAATAGCTAGACCTTGGAAACAATCCATATACCCATCAACCAAGGAACGGATTAAAAAAAAAATAAACTTGGTCTTTTTATGCAATGGAGTACTACCCAACCATAAAGAAGGATAAACTGGAGACTTTATAGGTAAATGGGTACAATGTGGAGCCATACTCATAAGTGAAATAAACCAATGTACATATATAAACATCTTGTTCTCTCCCTAGTGAGAAGCTGAAAGAGTAAATAAGAGCCAAACTGTAATGATTTTTAAGACAGTCATACTATTAATATCTCTGAGTTTATTGAAAAAAAAAGGCTTATGCTAATATAGTTTGGACAATTAAATGCCGATATCTCATACTCTGAGTAACTAATTTAAAGATAACCATAAGCAATGTATTAACCATTGTTACCCTCCAATTATCTTGTTTTCAAATTTGAGAAGTTTTTCTTTTTAAGAAAATGTTTTCCCATTACAATAGGCTCATGTCTTCACTTTCTTGATTCTATTCCTTTTATGTGTAAGCATTTTGGCTTTCATGAAATACAGTTTTTTGGTGTTTTGTTTTGTTGTGCTATCCTGTGCATTAACTGTCATATTTAAGAAACCGTTGCTTCTGTATTTTCATCTACAAGTTGAACAGATTTAGCTTTTTTTTTTTTTTTTTTTTTTTTTTTTATTTTTTTTTTTTTTTTTTTTTTTTTTTTTTTTTTTTTTCGACAGGGTCTCGCTGTATAGTCCAGGCTGGTCTTCAACTCACTATGAGCCTACGCTGGCCATGAATTCATGGCGGTCCTCCTGCCTCAGCCTTTTAAGTTCTAGAACCGCAGTAGTGCACTGACCCTGGCAATATAGCTCTTACATTAAAGATTAAAGAGCTTCAGTCCTTTTTTTTTTTTTTAAGTTAAATTGACGTGAAAGGTGAGGTGGCTGAGATTCCTTATAATTTCCTTTCTGTTCCAAAAATATCTTCTACTGATTTTTGTAGGGCAGATCGGTGGGCAGCACATTCTCTTCCTAGCTTTTCTTCCTGTGAGAACGTCTTGGTTTACCCTGCATTCCTGAAGCCTTTTTTCACTGGATGCAGAATTCTGAGCTGACAGCTCTTTTCTGTTAGCATTTGAAAAATGTCACACCGCTTCCTCTGTGCTTTGTGGTTTCTGATAAGAAATTTGCTGCCATTTGAATCGTTTATTTTTTCTTTATAGGCAAGGTGTCATTCTTCTCTAACAATACAACTTCTTTCTGTTTTCTCTGGCATCCAGTATTGTGATTTAGATGTGACTTGATGGAGCTTTCTTCCACTGACCTGGTTTGAGATTTGCTCCTCCTGAATCTCTAGGATTGGATCTTTACCCAAATTTAAAACATTTTCAGCCACTTTTCTTTCCTTTAAACAGTTTTTCAGCCTCAGGGGTTCTCATCTCTTCTTTACCGCTCCAGTAGCACAGAAGTTTCCTCTTGGTATATTGTCCCAAACACCACTGAACCCTGTGTTCTTTCTCTGCCCTCCTCTTCTCCCTTTTTCTATTATTTTTCTACTGATTGGTTTTTTAGCTAATGGATTATTTTCTCATTTTTATCAACTCTACTGTTGTATCCATGCAGTAAGCCTTTTTCATTCACTTATGTTATATTTTTAGTTCAAATATTTCCACTTCCAAATATCTATTTGTTTCAAGTGTGTTCATAATGGCTCACTATGATATTTTTATATGGCCCCTCTACAACCCCTTCCAGATAATTCCAAAGCACATGTTTTATGAAGATTATTATCTGTTAACTTTATTTTCTCATTCAAGTTAAAATTTCTTTGTTCTTGGTTTTTCAAAAATGCTTTTCATCTGGGACATTTGAAGTATTCTGTTAGGAGATCCTGAATCCTGTTGAGTGTGGTGGCTCACACCTGTAGTCTCAGTACCTGCAAGGCTGAGGGTAGAGGATTATGTATTTGAGGTCAGCCTGGACCACATAGTAAGTTCAAGGCCAGCCTGGACTATTTAGCAAGAACCTTTCTCAAACACAAAAAAAGACTCTGAATCTTCATTAGGCTTTCTGTTTAGCAAGCATTTTCTGACTCTGGGCCAACAGAGATAGTCATTTCCCCAACAAGCCTCCCCCTAATACTCTGGAGGGAGAAGGACACTTTGCTCGTATGTGCCCTGTCCCTGACACTTTCCTGATGAGCAATGGGGCCCCTTGTTAAGCTGAGGCACAGGTAGAAATTTAAGCTCTACAGATGGCCTTTTCTGATAGAGGTGGGTGGGGTAGGATTATGGTTTTATTTTCAATTTTGTTTAGCTGGAGTAAAACAATTTTGTGGGTTTTTAAGAAAATCTGTTTATTTGTTGCGATTTTCTACCTTTCCAGGCTGGCTCCTTCTGGTCTTTCAGCAAATGAAAACTGATTTTTCTTTGTTTTTTGTTTTGTTTTTGTTGTTTGTTTTGTAGGTACCCTAAAGTCTCCAGGTTTCGTGTTCCTAGAGCATCCAGTCCAAGTACATTAGGCAGAAACAAAACAAAACGAAAAACAGAATACTACAGAGAATTTACCACCACATTGCTCTTTAGGTCCTGAGCCCCTCGCTGGTGTCCACTGTCCTCTCTCCCTTTCAGTCAGTGTCTTTTATTTTGTTTGCTATCTAATGCCCAAAGCTTTGGCTGTACTTAACAGGACAAGTTAAAGCAATTATAGTTGTTCCTTCTTGTCTTGAACAGAATGTCCCTTCATTAACATTTTTAGACATTTTAATACTCCTGAGTTTGGGACATAACCTTAGAATCACCGTTGTGTGCAACAGTGTCATTTTTTTATGGACTCTGTAGTGTTTTTCTTACAAAGGACTTTCACTACTACCATTTCTGCTGGGTTTTCTGTGGCTGAAATGGGTTACCGAAAACATGGTTGTGTTAGGTCATATAAGGGTATTACTTTGTAGTTCTGTAGACTAGAATTCCAATGTAGGCTAACAGAAGGTATCGGCAGGGTGGTATGCTTTTGTAGGCCTTTCCAAGGTTGCTTATCATCCTTATCTATTTCTCTATCTTCAAAGCTAGTAAAAGGTCAGGGAGATAGCTCAGCAGCATAAGTACCTGCCTAGTAAGCGCAACGTCCTGAGTTCGATCCCTGGTACTGCAAAGCCAGTAAGAACAGGTAATGCTTTCGCTTTTCATCCCTGAAACATCCTCTTCGACCTCCTTCCATTTGAAGGACCACTGAAGTGCATTGAATGGTGCCAGCTGGATAGAGGCATGCAGGGGTGCACCTGTTCCATGTGTACACCAGTGTCTTAGCCTTCAGGTCCCATTCACTATCACCTGCTCTGCCCAGCCCTGTAGAAGGAGAGAGGGTACGTCTCACTCCAGGATCCCATGTTATCAGAGCTAATGCCAACAATTAGCTCTAATAACAGACCTAGAGCATCTGGGTTGTGCATGGCCCTCAGGAGATAAAAAGGGGCAGCACAGTGATCCCTCAGCATCTGCCTGACATCCAGGGAACCAAATCATTTAGCTTTTCCACACAACAATAAATACCTAAGATAAACACACTTGCAAAAAGGCAGAGCTTGCTGTGGCTCACAGTTACAGAGAGTCCAGTCCATGGTGAGGTGGCCCCATTGCCTTGGGCCTGTGATGAAGCACCACATCATGGTAGAAGGATATGGTGCTGCTGAATCACTTATCTCATGGCCAGCAATATCTCCTTCAGGGTCACATTCCCCAGTGACCTGAAGACCTTTCATGAGGCTTTTTGAGGATTCCTCACCAGATAGTCCTCTTGGATGTCTGGGATAATCCTCTTGGGTCCCCAGTCAGGGAAACTTCTAGCCTTGCTTAGCTGTATTTTTCTTTTCTTTCTTTCTTTCTTTCTTTCTTTCTTTCTTTCTTTCTTTCTTTCTTTCTTTCTTTCTTTCTTTCTTTCTTTTCTTTCTTTCTTTCTTTCTTTCTTTTTTATGGTGGTGGTGGTACCAGGGATCAAACTCAGGACCTTGCACTTGCCAGGAAAGCACTTATTTCACTGAGCTACCTTCCTGGCCCTTAGGTATAAACTGTGCTTTGGCTCAAGTCTCCATGCTCTACATGCCAGCTGGAATTTAGCCAGTGGACTTCATGATGTCTTTTTGTCTTTATTTCTGTTGGGGTCAAGTTTTATTGGCCTGCAGATTCTTTTATCTATGGCCAGGCTGTCTTCAGCTGTTGTCTTCTGCAGACTACCCAGCTCTGACCTCTCCTAACCACCTGATTCCAGCCAGGTTGCCATATATCCTGGGAGAGGTGGTGAGCTTAGGCTGGGCCTGCTTTCTGAACATGTGGCTTGACAAGCAGTGGCTTGCTGTATTACCCTCTGTGCGTGCCAGCTCTGAGGAAATCACACTGTCACCTGCTCCACACATTCCTGCCCCAAGTATCATCTGTACACACAGATGTAACAAGCCTGGTCCACTCGCTGCTTCTGGCACACAGGAGGTGTTCAGTGATGTTCATTGGGTGAAGCAAGTGAGTGAGGAAGTTACCGGTTTCCTGTGTCACGCAGAATCAGCCAGCGCACTTGGTTCTGCAGAACAAGGAGCCAAGGTCAGAATCTCTTACGTCTACCCCCTTCATCTTATTGAAGAAGATATTGAGCTGGCAGGGGATTGACAGTGGTGGCATAGTGAACCGTGGCCAGTGTCAGACCTCAGTGCTCATCTGCACTGCAGAGATAAGTGGGACCCCAAAGTCCAGGGCCCTCTCTTTATCCCTGCCTTGAGAGGAGCCTGTAGTTTGGAGGCCATGGATGTCCACCCTTATACTTGGCCTCTGTCTCTTTCCTGTCAACTGTCTTTCCTGTTTAATTCTCTGCCCATTGGGCCTGAGGCTTACCAAGGACCCTCCTGACTATACTCTGTCGGCTTTCCCTGTGCATCTGTGGTGTGAGGGGCTGCACAACAAAGCCCAGCCCCTGGGGCAAAGCCTTTGCAAGACCACTTACATCTATTCCTACATTTTAGCAAAAGATGGTACATCTACCCACAACCTCAGATCCAGGCTCTACTGCCCCGTGTGGGCCATGGGACCCCAGCTAAGTCCCTCCCATCATCTGCCTTCTCTTCTCTTTCTATCCTGAGGAAATCCTGATGAAAGGTCAGGGAACTTGGGCTCTTCAGGAGATTTAGTCCATAGATTGTCACTAACGTCAGAAGCACATGGACGGATCCTCATACCACCAGGCAGCAGAAGAGCAAGGGATTCTCAGGGGCATCCTGTGCCCTGCACCCTCCTAGGTTCCCAGGAGGAGCAGGTTGGGTGGTGGTCTCCAGGACTTTTCTTAGATTATTTTTGTCACCTGGACCCAGATTTGGGGCCTAAAATCCATTTACCTCATACCATTTAGCCTCGAAGGGATAGATACTGTTATATCTGGCTCTCAGATGCTCAAGGCCTGCATGTCAAAAGCTTTGTCAACAGGGCAGAACTGTTGGGAGACAGGGAAAGCTCTTGGGAAAGTTTCCCTGACAGGGGATCCAAGAGGATTATCCCAGATATCCAAGAGGACTATCTGGTGAGGAATCCTCAAAAAGACCTCAATCTTCCAGAGACCCTTAGAGTCCCATTTTTCTTTGCCTAAGACAGGTCACTGCTAGGGACATGTTTCAGGACACTCTGTCCTCCAGCTCCTCAACTGGGTAAGAACAGCGATGCCAGTGAAGGCCAAAGGCAAGATTAGGACTCTGCATTGACACATCCCTGCCCCACCCAGGGCCCCAAGGCCTGGAGAGAGTGAGGACTATTGTTCTGTGGCGTGACATGACTGGCCAAGCAAGGACATCTGGAGAAGTAGTGAGGGTGCTTTTCTGATTCAGCCACCCTTACCACACTTTGTGCCTACACTGGAGGACCCAGCATTAAAGAACACAAGGAGTCCGAGCATGGGCCGAAAGCACACAGCCAGGCCAGCTTCGACTCGGGCGTTGCGCAAAAGCATTGCCTTGGTAGAGGAGAGAGAAATGGGCTTCCCTACACCCTCCAGGTCCTATGGCTGGGCTACAAGTCAAATTGAAATAAAATATTTCCCAGAGAAAAGTTGTTTTATTCCATGCGTAGGCCTTGGAGTGCCACGGAAGTACAAGATACAAATCCAGGGCTGGGGAGACCCGGCAGGATGGCTCAGTGGTCTAAAGCGCCTGCTTAGGAAAGCTTAGGTGGCTGCAGGGACCGTGATTCAATCCCCAGCACCACATGCTGTGCCAGCCCTGCCCTCAGGGCAGGCTCAGCCGGCCACAAAAATAAATACATCAACAAACAGAAGTTCTGAAACAAGAAAAAAGAAATAAAATAAAAATAAAAAATTCTTTAAACGAAACAAAACAAAACAGAACCAGGGCTGAGTGACTAAGGCTTCTATCTAGCATCCTGGGCTATAGGACTGAGTGAGAGCTTGGGGAATCACCAGGGTGCCAGGGGGAGGCAAGTGTGACAGAGAGGCAGAAGGGTGTGGAGAACAAAGCTGCCTTGTTGTGCAGCTACAAGTCTCCTAGGTGATAAAAGGCTCAACCCTCTTCTGACATAGATTCTTTACCCAATATAGCTGTCCTTCAGCGATGCAAATGCCCTCCAAGGAAAAGCAGCTTTCCAGGCCTACTGCTCTGTCTGCGGTTTCTCAGAATAACATGCTCAAAATATGCCACAGAAGTGTATTTTGGGGTGGCATATTCTGGTCTTCTGTAGTCATATTCTGTGACGGTGTGTCCTGAGTCCTGACAGCTCTGAGTCTGTTCCCCCTAGCTGGGCTCCCCTGTGGCACCACTCGGAGCAGCGTCCACATGGGAGCCTGGGAAACACTCAGTGAATCCCAGGGCATTTGATCTCCCAACAGAGGCTCAGCCCTCAGACCGCAGAACCCTCAGATCGGAGGGCTGGATACACATTCTGTTGTCGGGGCTCCACCCGTATCTGATGTATCAGAAATGTAGGGGATGCTGAAGTTTGTGTTAAAGGATATGTTGCCATGGAAAAGTAAAAACGTTACTCTCATTCAGATATAAAATGGAGTCTTAAAATAGTAAACACACACGTGCACACCGGTAAGGTTGTCGAGTATCAGGTTCTGTACATTATCACATATGCTGCACTTTCACATGCCTGGCAGCACGGCAGATTCATGTACGTCAGCATCACAAGTACGTGATGAGTACATTGTGTTACCCAGTTAGGATGTCTATGACGCTGCTAGGTGGCAGGGATGCCTCAAGGCTTGTCCTCCTGTAGGAGCTCTGTGATTTATGCTGGGAGACCCTGTTTCACTGTAGTTGAGGGCCTGGGATTATTAGATGCTCAATAAATACTTGCTGAACCAATACATTGCCAAGCAAGTAAAATAAGTGACAAACATTAAGTGCAATGTCACAAGTGGTTATTGATAATGATGAAGGTTGTATTGCGCTTGGTGATTTGAAAGTAGCTGGAAAAAAAGTAGCTGATATTCTATGGTTTTTTTCTTTTTCTTTTTATATTTCTTTTTCAGTTATCTGGAAATAATCTGTGTATTCACAATGTAGGTATTATGGGAAAATGATAATTTTTATTTTGTTTTATTTTATTTATTATTTTATTTTATTTCCCTAGCTGCAAACACAAGGCAAAGTTAAATATAAAGGTTAGACATCATGTCTTAGCTCTTCAGATCATTGTAATAAATACCTTAGACTGTGTTATGATTTATGTCTAGTTGTCCCCCCAAAGTCTCATGCAGTCATGGGGCAGAGACTTCTATAGATTGAGACTTGACTTGTGAGTCACTGGGATTATGTGTTTTAATATTGATGGCATTATGGTCTGAGTACTTCTGGGATTATGGGTGTAGCCTAAGGCAGATAGGCTGAGGCGGAGAGCCTGAATGTAATATAAAGAGAGACGGAGAGAGACTGAAGCTGTTGCTCTGCTGCCCTGTTTGGTTGGCTGCTTTGGTCGCCATTTTGCTGCTGTTCTGCCTCCATGAACTGCTGCTTTCTGCCATGTGCCTCTCTGCCTTGGATCCAGCCAAGCATGGACTGAAACCTTGAGTAACGGTGAGCTAAATAAACCTTTCCTTCCTTCATTTTGGGTGTTGGGTACTTGTCCCAGCGATGAGAGAAAAGTAACTAAGACAGACTGGGTCATTTACAAGCTGGAGACATTTATTGCTCATTGGTCTAGAGTCTGAGTAGTCCAAGGTCAGGTCAGATTCTAACATATAAAATGGACATCACTGAAGATTTGCTTTGATTCATTATTAAGGAGGAACCCTGTAGGATGTTTCATCTAGTTGAGAGAATCCAAAGAACAAATATGTTTATACTTCAGGAATACTGAAATAAACTTGCAAATGAGTCTAAAGCAGTCTTTTCCATGTGGGAGCAGGGTAGCTCCTTTAGCCTAGACCATTCACTTACATTTGAGTTGCTATCAGTCACTTACAATCTGTGGAGTGATACAATACTAGGAATCAGGCAATCCCATGGTTTGTGGGCTGCTGGGCCAGTATTTTTAGGAATGAGTTCCTATTGTGTGATGAAGGAAAGTCACTGCCCCTTTAAATAACTGTTAACATTCCTTTAAAGTCAATTCTTTTGTTTGTTTTAGTTTTCCTTAAGATCTTTGGAGAGAAAAATCACTGAATCATTCTCACTCAACTTTTTAGGTGACTCTGAGTAAATTCTATTATAATACTGAATTCATCACCCGCAGATGTTCCTGTCTTAACATTTTTTTTTTTTTTTTCTACAACACAGCACTCAAATAGGGCATGTTGGGACCTCTATCTGAGGTGGCTTTGCCTATAAGAATAAGCAGAAGTTTCTTGTGCTCTTTTTCTTCTGGGAGACCCTGCTTTGAGAATTATCTCAACTGTGCTCTTCATTTGTTTTAAGTAATAAACCTCTCTTTTTGCATTTTTCTTTCACTGCTAGAGATTGAACCCAGGACCTTCACCCTAACCTATAACTCTCAGTCCAATTTTCTTTTATTTTTGTTAATTTTGCAACAGGTTCTCATGGAGTCACTTAGGCTTGAACTTGGGTTCCTCCTGCTTCAGCTCCCCAGAATTCTGGTCATGCTTGTCAACTTTTGCATTTGGTTAGAGCATTTTATTAACATGCAGAAGAAGGCCACCTGGGGCCCCACCTTGGGCAGGTCTACAGC
Organism: Myocastor coypus; assembly: GCA_004027025.1. Classification (NCBI taxonomy): domain Eukaryota; kingdom Metazoa; phylum Chordata; class Mammalia; order Rodentia; family Myocastoridae; genus Myocastor; species Myocastor coypus. The sequence continues at coordinate 22,700 of PVJA010022580.1, read as the reverse complement.
TCTTTGCTAACCCCAGCCTTACCATTCTCCCTAATGAGTGAGAGAGAGCCTTGTGGAGCCCTGACAAAGATTTCAGATTCCCATGGTGAAAATCACCTCAGTTTTGTAGTCATAGGGCTTTGAGTACCTCAGAATCCACCAGGCATAAGCAACTGACTTATTAGCATCAGAAGTAACTTGTTCCTAAAAAGAATTAATTTGCCAGAGAATAAGAGGCTTTGATTACCACCAGACACTGCTGGTCTTTAGAGCAAAAATCAACTGAAACAACGAGAATTCTCTAAAACCTCAAGATGTGGGGGTTTTAATGAATCACTGCATATTTTTAGCAGCAGAAACCAAGGAGGTATCTAGCTTTTGTCTAAGATGCAGTTGACTCAGCAGGGCTGCAGTGAGCAGGGGCCAGGGCATGGAATAGGTCAGCGTTCCTGCCACTGGACACAAAGTCCAACCTGAAGGGGAGGGGATTGCCTGGCCCATGGTTTCTGAAGGTTCAGTCGTGGTCAGTTGGCTCTGGGCAGAAGCACAGGGCAGAAGGGAAGGGCAAGGCAAAGCTGCTCAGCCATGGTAGCTTGGAAACAGGAACCATGCCAGAGCGGCAGGGGCTAGTCACACCATCACCCAGCCCGACAGACCAGAGTGGGCTTGGCTGGTCTGTGAGGCGTCTCTCAGTCCAGCTGACCGTCAGTGAGTGGGCATAAACACAATATGGTTGAGGGGTGGGCGTGGTACAGCTAAGGGAGATGCCCGGGGACCTTCTCAGCCCCCAGACCCAGCCTTGCGAGGTGTTTCTGTGTTTATGTCGCCGCAGCCCTTCCTCAAGCCTGGTTCTGAAGCCGTGAGCTGCACTGAACGCGATGGGGAGGAGCTGAGGATGAGGCCCCAGGTGCAGTATCTCAGAGCCAGAACAGAACAGCCTCATTTTTCCATCAAATACTGTTTGTGCCCAAAGCAGGGAGAGTTGGAGCCAAAGCCCTGCTAAAGAACAACTGTTTAGCACCTGGCACACAGCAGTCCCCCAATACGTGTGTCCACCGAGGCTCATCTAATGGAGACTGAGCTCCCTTCGACTCCTCTCATCCTGGAAGGGGTTCGGCATGGGCTTAGAGATGATCCAGGTATCAGCCAATATGTATTGAAGGGATGAGGGGCGCCCTACCACCTAACCTACTGCACCTGCAGCTTCGATCCTCTGAAAAACTGGCAGTGAACAAAAGCCAATGCCATGCGTTTCTTGCCTTGTGCGTGGTTGAAAAGGGGGCATTGCTGAAGTGGGTACCAGAAACCTCAGTGCAACCTACAGGCTGATGCGAATTCCTCACCGGAGCTATGGGCTCCTGAACACGTAAGCAGCCTAGAGAGAGTAATTATGGAAAGAGGAACAGGCCAGACAAAAATAGGCGGCAGCCTGTCAGCACCGGATATAAAATCAGAGTCCCTTCTTCGTGTGATATGTTGACAGTCCCTGAAGAGAATTCTAGGGGAGCTTTCATGACCGAGGGTTGTTTGTGGAGGTTCCTCACTTTCAACCCAAGCAAGACTCAAGGAAAGCCCCTGTAGGCATCTGCGCTCCCTGCGGCATGAAGTAAATACACACCCATGCAGCACCTTCGGAACTATTTTCTGGGCTGTTTCACAGCCACCTGTGGAGATTATGGGGTGGGGGAAAGTAGAGGGTGGGGCCGGGAGCAGTGAGAATCAGGCTCAGGCCACCACACACACAGGTTCCAGGAGCAAGTGGACCCATGTGCAAGAGAGGTTCCTGGAGGGCAGGGACGGGGCAGGAGAAACGGGGAGCCGCGCAAGGGCCCAGCCTGCATGCAGGCTTCATCTAAAGCGCATACTGAGCACCTTCTGCACGGAGGCTTAGAATGGGACCAACAGCCCCGCTCACGTTTCCTAGCTCGGATTTGCTGGATTTCAGAGTCCATACGTTGTTGGAGCTGGAGTCCCCAGAGAGGTAGGTCTGGAAGCTGGCTTAGGAAAACAAGCAGTTCTCTCCATTGTTTTCTGACTTTCCACCAGACCTTACTGCTGCCTGGGCCGGAAAATGCAGAGGCCAAACTTCTGCGGACCTAGCGCCCTCTGGGGGAAATGCCGTGGAAGCCGGCAGCCCTCTGGGCCACCACCAAGATGAGGACAGGCTGGAGGTTAAAAGATGTGGGCCTTACTGAGCTAAAATTAAGTCCTTGGTCCCGAGAAAGACAGAGAAAGGCCTGCTTCCTCCCTGCTCTGCCTGCAAGCCAATACCGGAGGAGACCCAGAGGCCTCGCTCAGGGATCCTCCCCATTGGCTGTCTCTTCCAGAGGAGCCAGGGTGACACAGGACCCCTGCTGCTGTCCAAGTGGTTCCAGGCAGGTGAGGCAGCAGCAGGGTGTTTTCGGGCCACAGTCTTACCTTGAGGGGTGCAAGGCCAGGCTTACTGGAGGAGCTGCCTCAGCTGCCTGGAGGGTCTGAGCTCCTTGTCCACAGCCCTCTCTAAGGTGGTCTCCTGGGGGTGGGGGGGATGGGGTCCTCTGGAGTCAGCAGGGCCTTCCTGAGTCAGTGGCTCCACCAGGAGTCTCAAACCTTCTATCCTTGATCTCAGGTGCAAATACTGTGAGAAAGAGTGAGGTAAAGGCCTGGCCCGGGTCTGTCCCAGCCATCATCAGCAACTTTCTTGCCACCAGCCTGCTGGTGGGTGCAGGGAACACCGGGCAGCCACCAGCCTGTGGGAGGTTGGCAAGCACCACAAGGTCCCACGCTGGCATTTCCTCATCCATGGGGCTCAAAGTCCAGGTGGTGTCTCCATGTGGAGACCAGCCTTGCCCCTTAGGTCCCAGTTGCAAGATCTTTGAGATCTCCTTGGACTATTTTAGTGAATCCTAGCAAAATTTTCTGCCATTTACGTCTTCTACACACACACACACACACACACACACACACACACACACACACACACTGATGGCCAGGCCCTAGGGAGGCAGTACGTTAACACTGAGCTTCTACTTTCGTATGGGCCAACAATGGTGGATGAGGGCCACATGCCTGCTCTTGAGAATGCTAGTGCCCCGTGCAATGATGGTGAGGAGCGAGTTGGCCTGCAGCTTGCTGACCAACCCACCAAGAGCGAGCGCCCTTAGCGATGGGCAAGGTGCAGGTGGAGGTCGGCCTGTTGTTCACAGTAGGGCAGGGGAACGTGCAGGACAGACCACTGAAAGTGACGAAGAACAACGACACTGAGAACTACATGGGGGCCATACAGGAATCTGCGGGGCCTGCATCTAAGCCAGCCAGACGCATGCTCGGTACCAGAGAGCCACGCTGAGACTCAAAGGCTGAGAAAGGCTCAGCTGGGTGAAAGCACAGAATGAACCTCCCGAGTGCAGGCAACAGCACACACGGAGTGCCAAAGCACCGATCCTCCCCGGCTCTCATTCTGGGTCACTTCTATGACTGTGCCTGGCCCAGCACGCACTCCTCCTTGGACCCCCCTGGGCTCAGACCAAGCCCTGTGTCCTGCTCTTCAGCCAGATGGGCTGTTCTTGTCCCCAGAGCCTGTCCTGTGTTGCCAGCTCTGTGCCTTTGCCCCAGTGCTGTGGCTCCTTTGGGAATGTCTCCACTAGTTCTAGGTGAGTGGAGGAAGCACACAGTGCCCTGCCTGGCCCACTGTTCACGCTGGACAGCAGCAGCTGCGCAAGGACTCTGAAAAGCAAACAGTATCAGGTAACTGGGAAAGAAATTGGGGTCAGAAGCTGCGGCTCTGGGAGTGAGTTACGCCTTCTGTTCTTCTAGAATCGCTCTGCCAGGCACAAGTCACCACTGAGCCTGGAAGTGTGCCCACACAGGGATGATTTGCCCCAGGGCAGTGCAGATGTGACTGACAGCCAGTCTCAGAGAATCCTTACCAAGTACATTTCATCACCAACACTAACTCCTCACCAGCTGCCCCACAGAGGGGTAGCAGACAGTGGAGCCCCTGAGCCGCAGCAACAGTGCAAAAATAGGCACTGCAGGTTTCTACGTGGCCAAGCCCTCTGTGAGCCAGGGCCAGGACTTGAGGGGCACCTTGTGTATTGAGGACACCATTGAGTCAGTGGCTTTGCAGCGAGGCCATGAGGTGGGATAATTTTTTCTCACTGGGTGCTACCACCTTTTCATGGCAAGCTGAAATGTTCCTAAGGCTCCACCAAGGAATCCTGTTAGACAGAGAGGCTTGGTGAGCTCTTTGTCTGGGGAGTCATTAAGTTTATCCTTCTTCCAATAGGCATGTCAGGCCCATGAGGCACAAGTCATTCTGGATCAGCTCTTTAGTAGCAACTGAACTGAGGTTCCTCATTCAAAAACCAAAACAAAGGAGTCAGGGAGATAGCTCAGTAGAATAAGCACTTGCCTGGCAAATGCAAGGACCTGAGTTCAATCTCCAGTCCCACTGAAGAAGAAGAAGAGGAAGAGGAAGAAGACGAGGAAGAGGAAGAGGAAGAGGAAGAGGAAGAAGAAACAGAAAAACAAGACCCAAAAAGACCCCAAATGTGATCTCATAGAATGTCCAGAAGATGGCGCCATGTACTAAGAAATAGTCTCAGTAGCTGCGCCGCCATGAAATCTTTAAAATTGATTTTTCTTTATCTTTCATGATTCTGTGCTGTCTCTGCCAAACCACCAGAAATACAGAGGGAGGGAAAAGGGGAGGAAAAATGACGGAAGAAGGAAATGTGGGACATAAGAAATGAATAGAAAGAGTAACTACCTGGGTAGGAATAATACTTATTCTCCAGTATGTATAATGATTAAAAGCAAATTATGACACCATTTAAAAGGGTTTCAAGGGCCGGTGGGACAGCTCAGTGGACTAAGCGCCTGCTTTGGCAAGTGCAGAGACCAGGGTTCAATCCCTGGTCCCATATGCAGAGCTGGCCCTGCCCTCAGGATGCCCTGAGCTTGAGACCTAGTCCAGGTGTGATAGTACATGCCTACCATCCCAGCTCTGGGGAGACTGAAAACAGGAAGATCACTATGAGTCCCAGGTACATAGTGAGACCCTGTGCCAAATACATAAGTAAAAAAAAAAGAAAAGAAAAGGTTTTCAAAGTGGGTAGATATAATACACAAGGAAATCATAACAGAAAGGGAGGAAGAGTAAGGAGATCTCTATAGCAAGGTTTCTCTATCCCACTTAAATTGTAAAGTACTTATCATAAATAAATTATGAAAACTAAAATACACATATGAACATTAAAAAGTTATCTACAAACTTGGAATGGTGGCACAGCTTGTAATTCTAGCATTTGGAAGGCTGAGACAGGAGAGTCACAGACAGTTCAAAGCCTGCCTGAACTACATAGTGAGACCCTGTCTCAAACAGTATATAAATAAATGAAAAGTTATATATAAAAAGATAATTTCAAAACCTCATTAGATAACTTAAACTGGAATACTAAAATATTAAATGTAGGAAAGGGAAAATGGGATGAAAAACAGAGGGAACAAATAAGCCATGGTAAAATAAATGGAAAGCTTAATTCCACACATGTCAATAATTGCATAAAATGCAAATGATATATAAGAGCATCAGTTAAGATAAAGGTTCTCAGAATTCCTTTCTATCTACTTTCTATGCACAGTGAAACATTCCTTTCTAGGTAACAGACACAAAATTAAGAAAAAGAATAAAATAACACTATTTCAATTGGTTGGCTTTTTTTTTTTTTTTTTTTTTTTTTAAAAAACCAGGGATTGAACACAGGCCTTTGCGCTTACCAGGCTACTGAGCTATCTGCCCAGCCCTTGATTGTCATTTATAGAACACCATGCCCAAGAGCAGCAGACTACATCTTCTTTTCAAATACACATGAACTGTTTACTATGATGGACCATATTATTAAATCATAAGTCAAGCCTTAATACATTTAAAAGGATTGAAATTATATAAAGTATATTTTCTGACCATAAAGAAATGATACCAGAAGTCAATAAGTAAATGATACTAAAAAAATCTACAAACACCAGAAAAGTTAACATATTTTGGAAAAGGAAATTAGAAAATATGTTGAAATTAAAGAAATATAGAACAAATAAAAAATTGTGAGACACAACTGAAGTGAAAGAAGAACTTACTAGGTTAAATGCTTAAACTATAAAACAAGAAGTGTCTCAAAGCAATCGTGTACCTTACACCACACAGGGACGGGGAGAGGGACACAATCGACCCAGAAAGAAGGAACCAGTAGGAAATTATAATTCATGAAACTGAAAATAGAAAAATGACTGGAAAAAATCCGTGGACACAAATGATGAGTCCCTGAAAGATCCGTGTAGATCAATGATCAATGAAAAGATCAATGAAGGATCAGTCCACTCAGACTGACATATTTTAAAAAGAAAGTATTAAATCAGAAGTGAAAAGAACTATAACTGTAGACTCTAAAAATATTAATAATAAAATCCCTATGCAAATGGATTTGGATTAAATCCTCAAAAGTTACCATCAATGACAGTTAAACAGATAAAATGAAATAAAAATAACTCACATAGTTCAGTAGCAATTTTATTCTGTTTTTTTTTTTTTTTTTTTTGTCTTTTTGAGACAGGGTCTCATATTATGCAGTTGAGGCTGGCCTTGAGCTCACTTTTGTAGCCCAGGTTGGTCTCAAACTTGTACCAATCCTCCTGCCTCAGCCTCCCGAGTGCTGGGATTACAGGCGTGAGCCACCACTCCCGGCTTCAATAGCAATTTTAAGCAACAAATTTATAGGCTAAGATTGTGATTTTACAAACCAGTAAATCCATATGCTTTCATTTATCCTTATATAACAGTTTTATTGGTAAATTCATTTCTCTGTATATAATAGCTTTTTCATATAACAGTTTTGAGATATCACTCACATACTGTACAGTTCATGCAACTCATGTGTATAATTCATCAGTTTTTGATAGTTTTCAAATTCTGTAGCTGTCAGTATAACTAATTTTAGAATTTTTTTCCTAACTCCAAAAAGAAACCTGGGCTGGTGGGTTTAGGCAAGCTTAGGTAGCTGCAGGGACTGTGGCTTGGTCTCCAGCACCGCATGCTGAGCCAGCCCCACCCCCAGGGCAGACTGAGCCGCATATATACAGAGTCTCATTTTTAAAAAAGGAGTCTTTTTTTTTTTAACTTCTTCACAATATTTCCAAGGCTCATTCATGATGTCTTGTGTATCAGTACATACTTCATTTCTTTCTATGGATAAGTAATAGCCCATTGTATGGATCTACCACATCTTAAAACATATATTGGACAAGGGACGTGGTCCAGTGGCACAGCACCTGTCTGAGAAGTGTAAGGATTTGGGTTTCATTCCCAGCATCAGAGAGTAAAAAAAAAAAAAAAAAAAAAAAAGTTATTAACATTCACAGTCCTATCTAGGTACTCAAATGTTTTGCGATTTGTTGAATCTGATACTCAATCCATTCTGGTAAAAACTCTTTATACTGGTAGCGGTTGTGTATTTGGTACTCCTTGTACCAGCAAGAACTTGGTGTCAACTGCTTCGTTACTTGCTACCCTCTCCAGCCGGAGTACTTTGCTTATCATTTGTCATCACTGGGACTGATCTTCTCTCCCAAAGCCATTAACAACGAGTATCAAGGTACCCTTGTATTTATAATGATATAACAAAATATTGTTATTAAGAGATTGTTCAGGCAACATTCTCTGATTCAAGAAAAGAGAAGTTATAAGGGTGGAAAACAGACTGGGTATGGTGGTAAGAGAGACGAGACAGTAAGGAGAAGCAAGACAGGACGGTGACAGGGTAGACAGTTCTGCGGTGGCAAATGCCTTCATACATGGGTGTGCATCGCATCTAACTGACCTATTTTTTTTTAAAATCTAGCCACTCCATTGAGTACGAAAGTGCACTTCACCTTGGTGTTAATTACATTGTTTTCTGAGGACTAATAACGTTGAGCCCTTTTACATCCACTTTTAGCACGTATGCTACTTCTACCTTTAGCTATTACTCATCATACAGCTTCAAACATTTGGGTACCACTTTTTGCGCAGATGTGTGTTTTTTCATAGATATGTAGCTTTAAGTAAAATTACTGGGTCATACTGTAACTCTGTATTTATCTTTTTCAGTAACTGCAACATTTTTCTTTTTTTAGGGAAGGGTCTACAGCAGTGGTTCTCAACCTTTCTAATGTCATGACGCCGCAATACAGTTCCTCATGTTGCAGTGACCCCAAACCAAAAAATAATTTTGGTGGCTACTTCAAAACTGTAATTCCAAATAGATAACATTTTCCGATGGCTTTAGGCGACCCCATGTGTTTTGGTCGTTCGACCCCCGCCAGGGTCGCGAGCCACAGGTTGAGAACTGCTGGTCTACAGATGTTCAGAGTCTCACTACTAGATCAGACTCACAGTGATCCACCTGTTCACAGCCTCCTAAGAGCTAGGATTACAGGTGCATACCACCACATCTAGTCTCAATTGCCATCTCAGCACACCTTGAACCCCCGGCCCCTGCACCTGTTTGCCAGAGCTTTAATCCGCTGAGCTATTTGGCAGCCCCTACTGCAAGATTTTCCTAAAGCACACTGGCATTTATATTCTCATCAATGGTGTGCGAAGTGCCCAATTCCTTCACACCCTTATAGCGCTTGTCATAATCTTCTTTTTTAATCTATCCATCCCATTGAGCATGAAATAGCACATCATTGTGATACTGACTACATTTTTTCTGAGGACTAATAACGCTAACCATTTTTACATCCACTTATTAGTTGTTCATATATCTTCCTTAGAGAAATGCCTGTTGAGATCTTCTGGCTTCAGAAACATTGATTTGTGGGTTGGTGAGATAGCTCAGTGGTCTAAAGCGCCTGCTTAGGCAAGCTTAGGCAATCAATGGGACCACGGTTCAGTCCCTGGCACCACATGCTGTGCCAGTTCTACCCCCAGGGTAGGCTGAGCCAGCCATAATATAAATAAATCGATAAATAAATAAATAAATACATAAATAATGTTTAAAAAACATTGAGTTATACTTTTTTACCGAATTATAAATGTTTTCTTATATTATAGATAAGTCTCTTATCAGATATAAGTCTCTTATTAGATACATACTGTACTGCGATCTATAGATTATCTTCATTTTCTTTGCTGTATCTTTCGAAGCACAAAAGTTTTAATTTCAGTGAATTTTTATGATTTTTTTCTTTATTGTTGTACTTTTGGTGTTATATGTAAGGTCATCCTAATATAATAATCATTTGCCTCTATACTTTCTCCCTAAGAGTTTTATAATTTTAGTTTTAACATTTGGACACATTTAAATTTATATGTTGTGTGAAGAAAGGATTTTGCATGTGAATACCCAGTCGTCCCAACACCAAAGACTTCCTTCCCCACTGAATTTTCTTTTCACCCTGTTGAAGATCAACCAACCACAAGGTTTATATCTAGACCCCTAGTTGCTTTAGTTTGCATGTTTATCCTTATGTTAACATTATGTTTTCTTGATAACGTAATATTTTATTAAACTTGAAAGGAGGAAATATAAGTCTCCAAACTTTTTCTTTTTTAAGATGGTTTTGGCTATTCTGGGTCCCTTGAATTATATATGAGTTTTTAAGATTAATCTGTCAATTTCAGCCAAAAAAAAAAAAAAAAAAAAGTCACCCAGAATTTATAGAGTTTTTGCCCAATTAATAGTATTATTTTCAAGTCTATGAATGTCAGTTGAGCTCATTAACTTAATTTCTATCATGTTCCCTGATTTTTCAGTGTTGAGTGCTTTCACTTTTGTAGTTAAATGTCTTCCTGCTTTATTTTTGATGCTATTTTGGAGGCTCGGAAAATAATACCTTAATAGAGGGCCAGCCAAGTAGCCCAGTGGATTAAAGTGCCTACAAGCAGACATAGGGGCTGGGGGCTTGACTCCCAGGCCTGCTGTGCTGGTCCTGTCCCCAGGGTGCACCGAGACAGCAATTGAGACTGGGAGGCTATAAACAGTCAGATCACTACGAGTCTAATCTAGTAGTGAGACCCTGAACGTCCTATAAACCTTTTCCCAAAAAATACAAAAAGAAAGAGAGAAATAAAGAAAAAGCAAGAAAGAAAGAAAGAAAGAAAGAAAGGCTTTAAAAAATATGGCACTTCAAAATGTTAAGTACTTTGACCTAATGCAGATTGTGAAGGGTTAGAATCCCAGAACCAAGACCTCTCTGACCTTCCCCTGCCCTCCTGTCTTTTCTCTGAAGTTCCTTATTCACCTAAAGACCTTCCTAAAAGGAGCACAACTGCTATCGGGTTCCTCTGTCAGAATCCCATCAATAAGGAAAGCTTAACTGTATCACAGCAAAAGACACTGAAGGTAGATGTTGCAACCAGGTAGATTTTAGTGGGGCTCTTAGCTGCTCTTCTGAAGGCCCTTTCAAGTTCTCCAAAATCATTTTCCCTGCCCTAAGTTACCTATATCCTCCTCCACTCTCCCTTATGAGGAGAGTATGTGAGCTTCCTTGCTCATGATCTCCCTTGTGCATGTGATAAATTTCTGTACCTTCTCTCCTTTTAGTCTGTCTGCTGTTGTTATGCACAGACTCAACTGTTGAACATTCAGAGAATAAACACAAAGTTTTCCCTTCCCTAAGCTACTACAAATGAACTTTTTTTTAAGTTTTATTCTTGGGTTGTTGATTGCAAGTGGATAGAAGCACAGTTGGTCTTTGTCTATTAATCTTATCGTCTGCAACTTTGTTGAGCCCATTTATAAGTTTTAAAAGTTTTCAGTGTATTCCTGAAGATTTGAAATCCCAAGCCTGAAATGTGCCCACCCCACATGGTGTTCCCTAACATAGAAAAAGGAGACTGGAAGTGGGGTGCCTTCATTCCTTCTTAGGTGAGACTTCTACTTGTACATTCTGGGGGACAGGAGAGTCTTTAAAGAGAGAACAACTCCTGGATACAGCAAACTACCTAGTGTTCTGGAGTAGCTCCTTTTTTAAAAAATGTATTTGGTTGCTATAAGGTCTCATTACACAGCTTGGACTGGTGGCGACCCTCCTGCTTTCAGCCTCCCCAGCACTGAGATTACAGGTGTGTGCCCTGTGGGCAGGGCTGGATCAGCATGTGGCGCCAGGGATCAAACTGTGGTCCCTGCACTTGCCTAAGCAGGTGCTCAGTCCACTGAGCAAACTTGCCAGCCCTGGGATAGCTGCTTCTAAAAGTGGCTCATCAAAGAAACATGACTGGGTTCTGGGTTGCTCACCTTTCCTTCTGGAGTCAGACCCCAGGTTCTTCTCTTTCCAAAGAATTGAATGAAACAAGCAAATAGCAGTGGCAAAGTTTATTTGAAAATATAAAAGTGAAGAGTAAGAGAAAAACCATTTCTACAGAGCAAGCTTGGACCAAGTAAAAGAGGAAAAAGAAACACAGAAGTACACACCAGAGGAAGCGGGGCATGCGGACATAAGGGAAGTCAAGACAGCAAGCTCTTTTTGGCGTGTGTGTCTCTTTCTATCGTCCAAATCTCTATAAGCCCTGCAAGCTTCTACACATGGGTCCTGAGAGGCAGTGCTGGAAGCTAAACCTCAAGCTGATGTCAGTTCCGAGCCATCGCACTGAAACCTGGCTGGAATTTGCAAAGAGAAGTTGTGGACAGGGCCTTGGGAAGTCCTCGGAGAAGTTCCAGGATCTTGTATTTACCAGGCCACGCCCACTTCCCCAGCCAGCCCTGCCACACCCATAATCTCCTATGTCATTAGCACTATAGCCTCCAGACTAAATCCTGACTCTACATAGAAGCAGAAAGAGCTACAAACATGCTAACTGTGAATTAAAATTTTTTGTAACCCAGGAAGTCTATATCTGTACTTACATGTGTGTTAGCATGTGAGCATTAGCTCTGTGTTACTATAACAAATATCTGGCAGTCAACTTGGGACATTTAGGACAATGGGTCAGTTGGCTCTTGGCTCTGGTCCTGTGTGAGGCAGCGTGTCATGGCAGGGAGGGAATAGTAGAGCAAGGGGCTTGCCTCTGGCTGGGAACTGTTGGGTAGGAACTCACATGATCAACCAGACCAGGCATTCTGATGCGAGTAGAAGATTTATTAGGGGCATCAAGCAGGCTGGCTGCCTAGTGGACCAAGATAGCCACAAGCAAAGGGGGGTGGGCAGGAGACTTTGCCTTAAGGTAGGGCTTCCGGGGGCCTTCTTGTTCATGTCAGTTTGTTTCAGAATACACAAAACAAAACAGAAGTCAGAGCGTTTACCCACTCTCACACAGCCAGGGTGAAACTTCCCTGTGTTGAAAGAGAACCACAGAAGTGGCCCAGATGCCGAATGTCTCGGCTCCTCAGGCCTGGCCTCGTAGCCTCACGGTCCCTTCCACCCCTGTTCACCCTGCTGGCCTTGCTACTGCTCGGGCCTCCTCCTAACTCCCCTTTTGAATCCTGCTCCTGCTTCAGGGCCCATTTGAGGCCAATCCTGCCTCTAACTCTTCATCCCCTTAGGAACAAGCATCACAACTACTCATGTGGTGGATATTGGAAGGGTGATGTGGGCAGAAACGCCAAGTCGTCCAGGCTGCCAGATCCCAGAGAAGCTGCAGGCCTGCCAGGCAGGAATTACTCAGAAACCTTGTGAGATTTCCACCCCTTGTCTTCATCCAATGCACAAAGGAGCCAAGAGCTGGGATGCTGCTTCGCTTTCACTCAAGTACAGAGAGGGGCTGCAACAGAACACCTGAAAAGCTGGGCTCACATCCTCTGCAGGTTTGGGGGCTCCGTAGACAGCATGGAGTGTCCACCTGGAAGGCAAGGGAACAGCCAGCCCACTGCCTCCAGCCCTGGAAACAACATGAGATGGAGCATTTGCCCCCAGAGTGGCAGAGAAGGCATGAAAAGGAATCTAGAAGAGTGGGCACTTCAGAATAAGCACTATGCTCACTCCAGGCTATTGCAGACATGGCAGCAGCATAGCCTCAGAGCTCCAGTAGCTGGAGTCAAGAAGCACAGGGGGCCTCATGAGCAATCCTGGCAAGCTCAAAGGCACTGGGCCGGGGCACAGTCCCCCTCCACAACCATGTCCTCCTTGCTTTTCCTACTGCACCAGCCTGCTCCAGTTCTAATGTCCAATGTGTACCCCAGCACTGGTGCCATCTTTGTGTATCATATTTGCTCCTCTAGGTTATTGTCCCATTGCTGTGACAGCTTCAGGCTCCTCTCCCAGCCCAGATTCCTCTTCCTATAGCACTACCTGTTCTCTATCCTGACTGGGACACTGGGGTGTCAGATTGTCCTCTGAAACACAAAACACCCAACAGTAAACTTATGTTTTCACCCTCAGACCTGCTGTTCTACTTGGCTCATCCTTCCAGGCACAAGCCAATGACCGGTCCTTGAGTTGAGAAATCCTGGTTGACACTCTTCAGTGGTCACTTGTATCCACCCACTTCTCACCCCTGCCAACCCACTCCAGACTCAAGCAGCACCGTCAGTCTCTTCTCCAGATGGCTGGCCTTCAACTGACCCCTTTTTTTTCTATTCCCAGTGATATATTTTCTATTTTACATTCTGGGTGATTGTCCTGAAATGTAGACCAGAGTGTGTCCCTCCATGACAAAACCCTTCAATTGCTCCCCACAGCACTCAGAATTGAAGAGCAGCTATTTACCTGGCCTAGAAGGCCCTGTGTCTTCCCATTCTTTTGCACACCTAAGTATATACTTACCTGAACCCTTGGCCCCTGGTGGTTCTGCCATGTTCCATCTTACCTGGGGACACCTCTTGTACACATTGGCCTTCCACCTGAAATGCTCTTCCTCCAGGTTTCTACCTTCAGGGGACAACTTTCCTCTCCTGCTATCCATGGAGGCTGACCCATCTGTCCCACCCTTTTGTCACTACTGTAACTCTTGGCTTTCTTTATAGCACTTTGTATTTGGCTTCCTTCTCCTTCCCCTAGCAAACAGTGGGAGCTGTCCTTGGTGCTGGAGATGCAGTCAGATGCCTCAGGGGACAGTCTGCTGTGCAACCCTTAGGCCTGGCTCAGAGAAGGGATGGAACAAATATTTGTTTTTAAAATGTGCTATTTCACTGATAGAAATGTGCAGGGAATAGGTTTGAGCTGATTAAAACTGTCTTACCTGTAAAGGCTCACAGAAATGGAATATTTGCAAATCAAATAAGCCAACTCGAATATACCAGAAGGCATTTCAGACCCCACAGCGAATCCTATTTAGAGCAAAGAATCCTTTTGTAATGGAAATGATCCGTTGCTTCCTGTAGCTCTTTGTTGTTCTTGCTCAGATGCTTTTTTCTTAGGTTCATGAACCCCCTAAAATTACACACAAAAAATGTGTGCATGTATTTTGTATATGTTTTGAGACACACATATCTTCCATTACATTCTTGAAGGGGTCTGTGAGTCCAGGAAGATCAGGAGACGCGGATCTGGCCTGTGACTTTTTTCAGCACTGTTTGGATGGGGCCCTTTGCTGGTGAGCCATGCACACTAATAATGGCCTATTTTTAGAAAACAGCTCTTGATTAGCCATAGACTCCACCTCGCCATCATTAAGTGAATCACTGTATCCAGGCATTCGGCGAAACCCTCAGATATGAAATCTAAAAGTACTTTCTAAGATTAAGATTGGAAAAAAATATTTTCTCACTGTACTTCAAAGAGGCTGAAAGCAACAAGTCTTAGAAAAAATATGCAAAGCTGGATGTGCTGTTCAAAAGCAGGAGAGCCCTTGGAAATCTCCTGTTCAAGAATAAAGAACTCTCAGCTTCAAGCTGCAGCTGGGCCTCACAGTGAGCTTGACTCAGTCTAAGATGAAGGGTTTCTTCCCCCAAGATTAACACTGCAGAGGAGTTTTTAGAAGTCACAGGCTCTTAAGCAGTATCCCTTAGGGAAAGGCCCAGAGTTCCAGCTCCTTGCATCTAAGCGTGAGATCCTATTTACTCCCTCACCCATTCTGTCAACAACTCTGCCGCCCCCCATTTTCCATTTCTGTCCATCACATGAGTCAAAGACTGGCTCCAGCCATATCCTTGCACCCACTCAGAGCCAAGGGCTCCCCTCACCCACCCCTTGTCCAGACCAGGTTGCGTACTCCAGACAGTGTTCCAAGGGGCAATGGCTGTAGTGGCGGATTACCAAATTGCACTTTCAGAGGAAGAGAAGCCTCTTGCCTCTTCTTCAGCCCTGTTCACTGAGATTTGCAGAGCTGGTTATCTTGGACCAGGTGTTCCCTTAATTGGCTACAAGTATGCAATTCAGTCCAGGCAAGAATCTCCCAGCCACTGTTGATGATTGGAATAAGGGCTTGAGCAGAAGCTTGTGATATTCCAGAGCTAAAACAAGAGATGACATCCCTGTTGAGGTTTTGGGACTAATAAGAATAATACCGTCCTGCCAGGAAAGGTGCCAGCCTTGCCTACATCAAACTTTCTGTTACACTACTAATTGGAGGCCTTTGTGCCTGGTACAGCCAATGCCTACAAAATTTCTCTTCTTTAACACTCTGCTGTAACCCCCACCCACCTCCCTGATTGATAGCAATAAAAGCCATGAGCTTTGGCTACCAGGCTTTTTGTCCCACGGAGAACACTGGTCATCACAGAGCTCCTAAACTGCAGAACGTTCTCTTTTTCTTTTGCATCCATGTGCCATATTGCTGAGTTGTTGGACTGATGCCCTCTTCAGGAGGTTGCTTAGGCTATCAGCTCTCCTTCTGAATGCCCATTGGTCCTGTGTGCCTCTTTGGACTTATTTCACATTTGCATTTCTTTTCTATCTACACCACAGAATAAGGAGAGAGCAAGAGGGCTGGCCCAGAGTCCATACTGGATCAAGTTAAGCCACCTCCCTTACCCACCCAGGGTCACATCGGACCTAGAGCCCTCACCCACTCTAACTCCCTAACCAAGATGCCCAGCTAGATGATTCGTTGGGTGAAGCAGTCTCATCATAGAAGGCTTGTGATTCCTGAAGAGTACAGGAAGAGAAAAGGCAGGAAGAAGAGGAGGGAGCAATTTACAATGGCAGTTGGGACTGTCTTTCGACCTCCCTTTTAAAATGATCTTTATAAGGTTTATAACATTCTAAGAGTCTCTAAAAGTTTCTTTCCTTCATGAAGTCTTTGAGGTTGGACCGCCTTGAAGTCTTCTTGATGGTGGGGTTTAGCACAGGTTTGGAAAAGTCAATAGCATTTTGGCATTGCCTTCAAGACTAAATATTATATTATTTAGGAGCATTGCGTTTCTCATCTTATTTCACTCATTTTCTATTATTAATAATTTCACACAAATTCAAAAGCAGATTGAATAATTAAATAATCCCAAGCTAGTTTTGATAACCCTGCGTGTGCCAATTTTGATTCATCCTCAACACTCAGCCAAAAGATTATTTTTAAAATTGCATCTTTAAGAGAAAAGAACAAAAACAAATGACAAAAATGAAGACAAAAACAGAACAATAAAGTTTATACGAAAATTCAAGAAAAGATAAGACTTTAACAATGCTCATTTTATTACATATTGTTATCTTCAAAGTAGTTGCTGAGATTATGAGATATAGGTATGTAAGATTGATCAAAGAATTAACCATTAACTGTTCCTCTCAATGAATCAGTAGAATCAGTAGTACAATTATCTTAGCTGTCTGTCTGTCTGTCTGTCTCTTTTCCTTCCTTCTGTCTTTGCTCCTTTCCCAAAGAGTTATTGAGAAGCAAGTTCCAGAAGTCATAGCATTTCATCTATAAATATCCCCATATCCCATGACTCTCAAAAAGATAATAAATCTTTTATGTAAATAATTATGGTTCTCCAGTTATTCATATTGGAGCTGATCTTCAGTTACTCATGCTGCACAGTGAAAGAAAACTCATGACACAAAGAGAGGGCTGATGACCACTCTACTCATTAAAGCTATAAGTTGCATAAAGAGAACCATGGCTCTCTTGGAGACATCCAAAAGACAGGGTGGGAAAAGCCCATGTTACAGTTGGCCTCATAGCACTGAGACCTGGGCTGATAGGCTGGGGTAGATAGGCTTGGGAACAGTACAGCGAATGTGCCTGCATCCTGCAGCTGCAAGAACCCAGCCTCTCTCTGAGGCCCACTCTGCGCTGCCTGCAGAGTCCTCAGCTGTCCAGTCAGGATCACCGCATCTACAGCCAAGGTGCAAAGCACTTTACATATACATTTTCAGTGTTGACACCTACCATAACCACAATGTAATTATCACATCCAAAAATTTTGACAATTCCTTCATATTATCAAATATATAGTCAACATTCCCCTTTCACTGCCTGCTTCATACATAGCTTTATTTTTATGGTTTGTACAAATCAGAATGCAAGTAAGAGCTCCATGTTGCTGCTGGTTAATGATTACAAGTCTTTTTCCATGTAGGCAACCCTTCCAACTCCTGCTTTTCCCCCTTATAATTTGTTGGTTGGAGAATATGCCTCACCTTTACATATTTTCTTCATTTCTTCTGTGGGCTGTGCCTCTTCTGCGATTCTTGCTCTACTTCTGACTATCTTCATCTGTTGGGCTTGGCCCTGGTGGGCTTTCTAGCAGCAGGTCATGTGGGGAGGACAAAAGGGAGTGCCCAGGCCAGTGGGGAGAGAATACAGGACAAGTACTAGCTGGTCTTGAACTCACAACAACCCTCCTGCCTTAGGCTCCGAAGTGCTCAGATTCCAGGTATGCACCACCATATCCACCTGCCAGTGGGGTTTCTTAATTACTTGACAAAGGGCATATGCCTGACTGTCAGGCTGGCTCCAAGCCAAGTGGAGTAAAGACTCAAGAATCTGGCTGTTATGCCATCCTTGATTGAATTCTCCTCTTTTTCAGAGTATATCTCTTCCCTGGCAGGGTCTACTGTCTGCCAGCCTCAGCCTTCCCTCAGGAGCCTCAGCCACCTACGTCAGCTCTAATCTCTCCAGGAGCCTTATCTTAGACCATTTTGTGCTACAACAACAGACTATCCAAGGCTGGATAATTCATAACGAAAATAACTTTATTTCTCCTAGGACCGGAAGCTGCGAAGTCCAATATTAAGGTGCTGGCATTGGTGAGGGCCTTCTCACTGTGTGATAAAATGGCAGAGGAGGTGAGGCCAGTCTAGCTGCCATAACTGCCACTCCACTGATCGCCAGATTCCGCTGACCTGGCTGGTTAGGCAGGCCTCGGGGTCCTCCTCACAGCCCTAGGAGTGTCTTTCCCAACGCTACACACTGTAGGGAAGAGGACGACCTGCCCCAGTGGAAGAGGACTGCTCCTGCTTGAGGATATCCAAGTAGCTGTGATGCCCTGTTACAACCTCCAGGCGAGCTCTCAAGGTGAACAACATGGCAGACAGCACCACAGTGGGGTGTGGGAGGCTGCGGAGCCCGATCCCTCCTCCTCTTTTTATAAAACAACTGATCCCATCATGGCTCCCATCCTCTTAACCTTATCTAGCCACAGTTACCTCTCAGTGGCCTTGCTCCCCAGTACTATCAACATATAAGCTTGAGATGAAGTTTCCAACACACCGACTTTGAGGTGACCCATCCCAGCATGGTAATTCTTGGCTGCCCAGACTGTCAAGTCCCAGCAGTGGTGGAGGTGTGTGTGCTGGGGCGTGTACTGGATGGGTGACTGTTGCAGTCAAGGCTTACAAGGGAAACGATCTAATACAGGACATATAATTGATAGAACTATTTTATATGATTCACCAAAAAAAGTCAAATGCAAAAGGAATGCAAGAAATCTGTCCACAGACTAGAGACACAAAGAATTCTACTGAGGGCCTTCATCCCAGGGCAACGTTCTACATGAATCCAACTGAAGACCTACAACCCATGACCATGTCCCCCTCAAGTCCAGCTGGAAACCAAGAACCCACGGCCATGTTGCACGTGGGTCTGATTCAAGGATCTGCATTGGGATCTGCATACCCAAAGGTCAGTGGTGGAAGCTAGAAAGTCTACACCAGTAGGAAGGAGGATCTGTGTCTGTAGGCTGAGGGATCTGCACTGGAGCCAGGAGGACACACTCAAGGTAAGGAGCAGAGCTCCTCTATAAAATGCCACAGCCATCCTCAGCAACAGTGAGGTCCTGAGCTCATGCAGGGATGACAGCAGCTGAGTTCATGTGAGGAAATCGGCCTGGCAAGATTCTCCAAGAGTACATCAGCATCGCCTCTTCCTCTTTGACTCTTGTATGCTGTTGGCATGACTCCTCAGGCAAGCCTTCCACACCCAGTGCCACGTTGGTGCAGTGCAGCTGGGCATTCTAAGTTGCTCACCATTGTGAGTTCACCACAGTGACCAGTGATGTTTGTCAGTCAAAGCCCAGGAAGACCGCATGTATAACCCAGAACAGCCGGAATCAGGGCTTGCTGTAGTAAAGATGGCCACATGATGGAGATCCAGGGCATCTCAGGAAGCAGGTCAGAAAAGGCTAGGGCTGCACTCGAGCTCCATAGATTGGCAGCTAGGAAGTGAGACCCAGCCTGTGATAACTTCCTGGATGCTACCAGGAGTTGGGAGGGTTAAGAGTGTAAACACTGTAGTCAGGCAAGAAACCAGAGCCACTTAAATTAGCCAGACAGATTTGGGTAGTGTTCTTGTTTGTGCCAGTTCTTGGGAATGGTGCTAGACTGGTATCGCTTTCATTTCCGTCTTTCACAGGACCTGAGTGGCATTGTCTGATGTAGGTGTTCTGTAAAATCTTTTTTTTTTTTTTCAACAGGAAACTGTCAAGCCCCAGAAGTGAGCACATTGCCAGGTCCTGGCTCCAGAGGGCTGGACCCTGCTCTGGCAGGTCTCTTTCCTGCCCTGTGCTTCCAGTCCCCCAAGCCTCTGTGTGTGGCCTCCTGCTCTGTCCACTCATGTAGCTGGCCAGGCAAGTCTCCCTCCAGCTCTCTGGGCTGTGCTGGGGTCCGTCAGTACTCAGCGACTGGTTTCCTTTCCTTCCTGTTGCGGTTCCTTAGCCTGGGGTCATGACCCCTGAGGACTGTGTGTGTAGCTCTCACCCTGCCTCTCATCCCCGACTGTCACTTTAGAGGACTTGGAGGGAGGAGACAGAACTAGGTGGCTGCATCCTCGCAGCGTGTTTTACTGGATGTCCTGTCAAGGTTCAGCTCTGCCATCTCCTCACAGATTTGCTCCCTAGCGAAGTCTTTGCCTTTTGGGCAGGATCACCCAACACGTGTTCAACAAATCCCCTAATAAAGTGGAGAAAATGTATACATAGCAGTTGGTAGAGCATAAAGAAAGTTCTATTTCCCTTAGTTAAGGAAAACTGTGTGTTTCTTTTCTTCTTTTTGAAAGAAATCGCACCCAGGGTTGCTCCAACACTGCGCTATATCCTCAATCATTTTAATTTTGAAACAGTCTCCCTAACTTGCCCAGACTGGGCTTGAACTTGTGCTATTCCTGCCTCAGCCTCCCTCAGTACTGGCAGAGCTATGCTTTTGTGAATGCTCCAGTCCACTGCATTGTCTCGCTCCACAACAAAGCTGCAGCGCCCTGGTGGGGTCTCACAGGTTCATTTGTTTTCCTAGATGGATTTCCCACACCTGGGTGACTTTATTCTCTTGCTGTCTGCAGCAATAAGGGTATTTGCTGCTCACGCACTGTCCAGGTAGCAAATGGACACCTTAATAAGAACCGCGCTTTTCATCTGTGAGGTTCAGTGTTTTTAATTAGCGTGCTGGGCAGCTACTTGTCTCCTATAAGGTATAAATTATTAATGGTCACAGAGAGGAAACGTCCGTTTAATGTAGTGACATGCCTAGACCGTCTGTCTCAGCAGCTCAGCTTCGCCCCATAGGACTCTGTGGAGAAATAATGGCAATAATACAGAAGAATCGTCATTAGGATGCCGTCCCGGGGAGCCGGGCTGCGCCACCACGATAATCATCGCACGTCCTCCGGGACCGCAGGAAGGGAGGGAGCGTCGCCGCGCCACCCGGAGGATGGCGCGCAGCCCTGCTCTGTGCCCCAGCTCTGGCTGCCTATGGGCTGCCTCAGTGTGCAGTGCGGGTCTTGCAGAACAGTCAGGAGGGCCGGAAAGACACCGGGTGCAGAGCAGCGCAGAATGTCGGTGACAACGTCCCTGTACGCCACCTTTCCCAAAGTCTTATTCCCGTTTACACCGTTCTATTTTTGAAGACTTGCATTTATTTGCATGCAGGCTAGGATTTGTCACGGCCTCTGGGGACGGAAAACATGTACCGAGACATGTCAGCGTTCGCCACTATGGCCCAGGAGCCAACGTCGCTGTCACTCTGGCTCATGGTTTCCTCTGGGCTCAGCCGGCTCCATGGCGGAGGAGAGCGGCTCACCTCCTGGCCTCAGGGAAGCAGGGGCAGGAAGTGGCCCCCTTCAAAGGCACCACAGCGCCCCCAAGCCTCTCTTCCGTACAGCTTGGCCGCTGAAGGCTGCACCACCTTTCCGCAGCGCTGTCGGCTGGGCGCCCTTGACAGACAATGCGAGCGCGGGCGTCCCGGTGCCCAGGTGGAGCAGCTCTGGATGGCTTCTCCGCAGCTCGCAGCTCGCAGCTCGGTGTTGCTGCTGGAATGTGACAGAGGAGCTGCTGCTGTGGGACACAATCCGGGCGCCGTGGCAGGGAGCCGCGCAGCCTGCTCAGAGGTCGCTCCGAGAACCTCCTCCAGGAAGCCTTCCTGGGTCACTCCCCGGGGATCTGCGGTGTGGCTGCTGCCCTCGCTGGAGCACTGAAAGCTCCGTGAAGGGGGGCGGGCTTGGGATGCCACGCGGGAGACCAGCGCTGGTCGGAGGCTCGTTTCGCTTTGCCCACATGTAGAGAAAACAAGGAAGGGGGCAGGAGACCAGCCTGGCCTCGAAGGCGAGCTCCGCGCGCGCAGGGAGGTGCGCTCTGTGGCCGACCCACAGGGAGCACAGATCCTGCTGGAGGTGAGGTCCGGCGGAGCGAAGCCCCGGAGGACTGGGCAGGCAGTGAGAGCAAGAGTCTGATTTTAGATAGAGTCACACCTTGGGAACATCTATGGACTGGAGCAGAGGAAGCATCCAGAAGTTTCCCTGTGTTGAGGCACCGTGTGGTGATATCTGGTGTCCTCTAGCTCCTCCCTGAGTCAGGCTGTCCTGCTTGGGTCCCAACCGTACACTTCCCCACGTGTGATTAAGCTGTCTGTGCCTCGGTTAAACCTTTTGCGACATGAGATGACTGAGAACTTATTTAATTGTATGGTTGAGAAGACTAAAAATGTTAATGCCCACAAAGAGCCCAGAACAGTGCCAGGTCAGCCCACTTGGCCAATGTTTATGGAGCACCTGCTATGTGCAGACTAAGGCCAAGTTGTCTGCTGCTGCTGTAAAATGCTCTTTTTATCAATATGAAGGCAGCTATTGTGGGTTGAATAAATGTCCCCTCAAAAGAAATCACTGAACTCCTCAGTACCTGTGATTCTGTTTGGAAAAAGGGTCCCTGCAGATATAATCAAGATAAAATGAGGTCAGACTGGACTATAAGGAGACCAACCTGAAGACTATGAAAGGTAACTTTGGGTGCAGACACACAGAACTGCAAGTGATGAGATCTGAGCACATCTGCAACCCAGAGGACTCAGGGATCCTGGGAAGTTGTCAGAAGCTGGGGAGTAGCAAGGCTGCCCAGGAGGTGATGGGAGGAGGGGAGGGAAGGGGAAGAGAGGGGGAAGGGTGGAGGAGGTGAAGGAAGGGGAGGGAA
>PVJA010022579.1:0-34063 GCA_004027025.1 Myocastor coypus | reverse complement strand
TTTTTTTTTTCTTTCTTTCTTTTTTCTATGCAACATTAATAGGTAGGTGGGTCATGCCCACACACTGCACTCTATAGAATGATTGTGAGGACAATATGCAATATGTCAACTTTCAAAGAAAAAAAGGGGGAAAAGAAAAAAAAAAGTAATGTGGATTTAGAAAGATTAATGTTTAGTTGTTTGATCAATCTTATATACCTATATGTATTAATTTAAACTGATCCGATGATGAAAATATGTAATATAACCATTGTTAAATTTAAACAATAAAAGAATTGAAAAAAAAAAAGAAAAAAGAAAAAAAAACTTTAAAGCAATTGTAACATGAAACCTCAGTATCCTCCATCACAAATAGATAAGTAAATTAGATAAAAAGGCAGCAGAGAAATATGAGAACTGGGCTAAAACTCTGAAAAAATGGACTTCTCTATAGTGTTCCACCACAATGCATCAGAATATACTTTTTCTTTTGGTGGCACACAAGATGGTTTCAAAAATAAGCCACATACCTACTTATAGAACATGGTTTAGTAAATGAAGGGAATTGAAATTTTTTCATGGATAATATCAGACTATAAAACAATGAAATTGGAAATCAATGGCTAAAGAAGCCATAAGAACTTCATAAATGCATGGAAATTATGTAACAGCGTCTTGCACATCTGATGATTCACAGATTAAAGGAGAACGTAGTTAGTTTCTACGACTAAGACAATTCCAAAGTCACATACTAGAATTGATTGGAATTCAGTGAATGCAGTAACATGAGAGAAAATTATAGCAGTGAATTCCCATTTGAGAAAAACAGAGCAAGCTCAGTTATTGAATCTCAAGCTTCTAGTACAAGAAAAGCAAGTCAAATCCAAGGTTTGTATGAGAGAGGAACTTACAAAGATTAGAGCAAACGTTAAAGCAATAGAGGTTAAGAAAACAATACAAAAAAAAAAAAAAACAGCACATCAAGGAATTGGTTCTTTGAAAGATTAAATCAAATCAACTAACCCTTAACCAATCTTTTCAAAACACAGGAAAGAAAAACTCAGATCTATTCAATTAGAAATGAAAAGAATGAAATCACAGTAGATTTTGCAGGAGTCTATAAGATAATCAATATCTACTTGAAAAACCTGTATTCTGATAAGATGGAAAATGCACAAGAAATGGACAGATTCCTAGATACATATGAATTACCAAAGCTGAATCAAGAAGATACAAAGATTCTAAATAACCGCTTATGACTCAATGAAAATGAAAAAGTCATTAAAAATTTACCCATAAAAGAAATTCCAAGTCCTAACAGATTCACTAATGACTTCCACAAGAAATTTAGAGAACACCTAATCCTGTTGCTTCAAAAACTCTTTAATGAAATCAGCACGGCAGCATTATTCTGAAAATCATTCCAGGAAGAGATTAATTACAGAAGCAAAACCTTTCACAATAATATTTTTAAAATGAAGTACCTAGGAATCAATATAATGAGAAAAATAAAGACCTTTACTTTGAAATGTATAACACTCTGAAAAAGGAGATAAAACTTCTCAGAAAATGGAAGGATACCCTTTGCTCTTGGGTACAAAGACTCATTAAGGTGAAAATGGCACACTTCCAAAATTGTATACAGATATAATGCAATCCCAATGAAAATACCTATACAACACCTCAAATAATTAGAAAATACAATCCTACAATTCATTTGGAACCAGAATAGAGCTGCCAATAACCAAGGCAATTCTGGGAAACAAAGGCAAGGCAGTGGGCATCACAATCCCTGATTTGAAATTATACTACAAAGCTACTGTGATAAAACAGCATGGTACTAGCCAAAAGTAACCGTACCTAAGGATTAATGGAACAGATTAGAAGAGGCAGAAACAACTGAAAACACACTCAGCCATGACGGAGGAGCCAAACACTGGAAGAAAGATAACTTCTTTAATAAATGGTGTGGGGAAAAACTAGCTTTGCACACACTGAATCTTCTAGTTGAAGATTAAAACTAACTCATATCTTTCACAGTACACTAAAGTAAACTTGAAATGTATTAGAGATCTGCATACATAAATGGAAATCTTGAATCCACTAGTGGAAAGAATATACAGAACACTTGAAGACATCAGTGTAGACAAAGACTTTAGGAACAAACTCTGCAAAGAAAATATCACAAAGAATTAACCACTGGGATCTTGCCATATTAAAAAGCTTTTGTAGAATGAAAGAAATCACTAACAGAGTGAACAGACAACACACAGAGTGGGAAAATATTTTTCCACCTGTTCCTCAAAGGACTAATATCTAGAATATATAAATAACTAAAAAAACTAACACCTACAAATTCAAAGACTCTATCTAAAAATTGACAGGCATTTCAAATTAATAGACACTTCTTAGTTGTAGAAGTAGAAATGGCAAATATATGAAAAAAATGTTCAACATCACTGGTCATTTGAAAGATGCAAATTGAGACAATATTGAGTTTCTATTTCACTTCAGAAACAATAGCGATTATCAAGAACTCAGCTACCCTTGCATGGTGATATATGCCTATATTCCCAGCACTCAAGAGGCTGAAGCACAAAGATCAGTGAAAGTTCAAGGCCAACCTGGGCTACATAGTGAGTTCAAGGCCAACCTGAATTGCACAGTAACACCATGTCTCAAAAATAAATAAAAACAAGAAAGAAATTAACCAACAATTAATACTGGAGAGGCTGTATGGAAGGAATTCTTCTCCACTGTTTATGAGTTTTCAGACTGGTGCAACCACTATCAAAATCAGTGTAGAGATTCCTCAGGAAACTAGTGGTTCTATTCTACCCAGTTGTTCTTCTCTGTAGCTTCCAGAGAATTAAAAGCAACATACCACAGCAATATGTGCACAACCATTGTTTTCAAGGGGTAGTTTGTAATAGCCTAATCTGGGAAACAGACCAAATGCTTATTAGTTGATGAATGGATATATATATATATATATATATATATATATATATATATATATATACACATATAAATGGATTCACCTTGAGACCATGGTATTAAGTGAAATAAATCAGACACATGTATATAAATACTGCATTGTTTTCTGATGTCAGTAACTAAAAGTTTAAGTAAGGATAAAAAACATATGTAATAGATATTGTGAAATGAGAAGAAAATGTTCAAATGGAAAGAGGAACCAAGGAGGGGGAGAAGGAAAGGGAGGGGCAACAAAGAGAGCATAGAAGGAAAAAAATATATAAACAAAGATTTTTTAAATAAAGAGACAAGGGGTTGAAAGTGGTAGAGGAGAATGGG
The DNA here is from genome assembly GCA_004027025.1 of Myocastor coypus. Classification (NCBI taxonomy): domain Eukaryota; kingdom Metazoa; phylum Chordata; class Mammalia; order Rodentia; family Myocastoridae; genus Myocastor; species Myocastor coypus. Next base: position 30,769 of record PVJA010022579.1, on the reverse strand, counting down.
GAGAAACAGAAGAAGTGAGACAAACCATGTACAGGTACAAATTCCCATTATAATATGATAATATTATAATATGATGAGTATGTATATGTAAAATGTAGCCTCTCAGAAGAAACTGCACATGCTCAGAAGCAGATTTAATAGAGGACACTGAAATTTTCCAGATGTCCTCTTGATATTTACCCACGGAATCAAATGTAGAGGAATGCAGGACATGTCTCTGAGCTAGAGAGTTGAAACACCCAGCAGAGGGGCTGCAGCCCATGGTAAGGTCCCTTCCAAGTCCACATGAGGAGGCCATGAACCTTTCCTGAGAGATTAGAGAGTTTGCACCAGAAAGCCAGAGGCCCCTGCTAGAAGCTAGAGAGGTTGTGTTGCACAGGATAAAACTCTGGTGCAGAAGCTGAAGTAACTTGGCTGAAGGCAGGAGGTGATACTCAAGGCAAAGGTGAAGTCCAGAGCTCCTCTCAGGAGAACAACAGCTGTCCTTGGGGAAGGTAAGGAAAATCACCCACAAGGAAGCTCCTTCAAGTAAGATCACCTGAAATCCACCCCTCCCATTCTCGTTTTATGTTGTTCTGGCAGCCATGCTGACTCAAGTTAACTGGGCATTCCTGCTCAACTACAATTAACTAATTAACTACTGCAACAGCCTATCCTTCCTAGACTCCATGTTGTTGTATTGAGTACTACAGGCAACATTAACATAGTAGTATTTGGGTACCTAAACACAGTAGTATTTGTGTACCTACACCTAGAGAAGATGCAGTAAAGATACTTACTAGGTAATAGGAATTTTTAAGCTTCATTATACTTTTATGGAAGCATGGTCATTTATGTCACTCACTGTTTACTTAAATATTGTTACACTGTGGATGGCTGAGCTTGTTTTGATTTACATTTTATGGTTGTTATTACTGAAGTTACTTTCTTCAGAGACATATGCAAGGTTTATATGAACAGAATTGTTAAGTATTTGAACATTTTATATGTAAAATAATTATGTTTAGGAAAACTATCTTGGCTTGGTATACAATTTAGGGGTCAAACTTTTTCTGCCTAAAAATATTATGTATAAAATTCTCTATCTTTTGAGTCTAATGTTGCTGAGGTGAAGTTGGAAGCCAGATTAATTTTTGTCGACTTTTCTTGTCTACATGCTTTTAAAATTCTTTCTAGATCTTTGAGTAACCTCTGAAATAGGATGAGTCATCAAGCTCATTATTATTTAATACATTTTTCTGTGATGCCACCAGTTCACAAAATAAATTCAGATGAGGGGAATATGAAATATAACAGACTATCCCAGTTTTTGTTTTAGGAAAATTTTCTTCCATTATATCTTTAAATATTTTCAATATTTTGCTTTCCAAATTTTGAGAAAACAGCTAACACCTACTTGACATTTACTTAATATCTATCTTTACGATACATTATTTTTTTCCTTGTCAATGTATTTTTATCTCAATTTATGCATATGTATTTTGCTAGTTGTCATCAGTGTAGTCTCTATTATGCTGGTTCACTTCTGTCATGTAAATTCTGCTTCTTACACCACTAACATAATCCTGTTATGAAATGAATTTTATTTTTACTGTTCTCACCTCAATTTTCTTTCTTTTATTTTAGAATTTTTAATTTAATTTAATTTTTTCTTGTTTCAGAACTTTTGTTTATTTATTTATTTTTGTGGCTGGCTCAGCCTGCCCTCAGGGCAGGGCTGACGCAGCATGTGGTGCCAGGGATTGAACCGAGGTCCCTGCAGCCATCTAAGCTTTCGCAAGCAGGTGCTTTAGACCACTGAGCCATCCTGCTGGGCCCCTCACCTCAATTTTCAAGACATTGCCTTACTATCTTGTTTTTCAGTTTTTGTAGTTCTTCTTTAGATTCTCCTATCATAGTTTTGTTATAATCAATTTATTGGGAAGCATGAAGTGGTGGTTGCTTAAATTTTTGGCTGTTTTCCAGAGAAATTCTCATTTGAATATATTACTCACTTACCTCTTTACTGGCTACCTCCCTTTCCTGTTTTGAAACATATATTATGCAGAAGTTTTTTCTCCTTATTTTGAAAGAATTCATGCCCACTTTTACCACTTATCGGGAATATTTTGAATGGGAGATCTCTGGCAGTTCTTCATATTTGTGTGCTTTTGGAACCCAGGTCTAAGGACTTGCTATTGGAGATTTTTTTCAGTTACTTGTCTGTGTAGAGTGTGTGTTACTTGGAATTAAGAGATAGAGAAGAACAGCTGCAGAGAGAAGTAAGGTGTGTGGTGTATTATCTCTGCATACCTCTCTGCAGTCTGTTTAAACAACTGGGGTGCTGCCTAGCCTAAAGGTTCTGGAATTAGCATACCTGGGAGAAGCCAATAGCCTAAGGATATGCCAGTTAAACTAAACTGTCAATTAGACTGGCTTGTGAGGCACCTGGAAATTAGCAAAGCACATTCCAGGAGTGACTCAGTACTTCAGGGGGTCAGGCCCTCATGTGCTGGGTCTGGTGCTTGGCTCTCTTCTCACTGCTGTTGCCCTGCTCGGCCGTCAGGTTCCCACATGAGCAGCTTTGTTCCACCCTGATACCTTTCCACCACAATGTTCTGGCTCTGGAACCAGACAGCAATGGACTCAAACCTCCAAAGCCATGAGCCAAATCAATCCCCTGCTCCTTTCAATTGTGCATGTCAGATATTGTAACCTGGGACTGGGAAAGCTGACCAACACAGAGGTTTTTTTGTTCATATAGGTAGGATAGATAAGGGCTATTTCTCTATGACATTAAGAAAAAAACTACAGCATTCTCTTTTCAGTATTGGCGTTATCTTCAGGTCATTATGCTAGCAAAAGGCTGTATTCCCTGAAAACAGAAATATTGACCATAGCCACTCTTCTGGCCCCACAGTCCTATCGTGCAACCTGATTACTACCTATTTTTGTTGTAGTTTTCCCTTGTCTTTTGTTCTTCCAAACTGAGTGTTAGTAGGACCTTGAAAACTTTTCACTTCTTACCCACAACTCTAAGGTCATAAACAAGCAAACTGTGTCTTGATCTTGGCCTTCTTTTCTAAATGGTGCAGCTTTGGTAGTATTCTTACGAGTTTGTTGCATGGAATTGTGATTATTTTATAGTTTCAGGGTAACTATTCTTCCTTTCTCTTTTAGTTCCTTATATTTTAAGTGGATTTCAAAGAGGTGAGGTTGGGAAGTAGTATACTTTAAAACTTATTTTGAAAAGTGAGTTATAACTTTTTTCTTAATTTTAGTTATTCTACCATTAAAATTAAAAGTGAAATTGTTTCTCCTTTGTATTCAATTAGCAGTGGGAAAATATGTAATAAGATATATTTGAAGAGTTGTTCCTCATACAAGGTCATTGATTTCTTCAAGATACGTCTACTTTTATTTTTGTCTTATGATTTATTGAAAATATGCAGCCTTGGTTATGCTATTGTTATGAAATTTCCTCTCTGGGGAGTAGTTTAATATTATAAGTGTGCTATTTTCCTGAAGTCCTCACATATTTTAATATAACAAAAATCAATCAAGGATCCTGGAAATATCAGATATCGTCCTTTCTAGATAGAAAGGTAAAAATGCTATATGCAGAAAGGAAAAGATGCTTCAATGCTTCAGCTTTCTGTATTTCTCACAGTATCTTTCTTTTCCTTCTACTGAGGAATCTTACTCATAGATACCAGTGAGGTAATATACATAGTAGTATGCAGGTATCTCAAGCGGTGATCAAAATATACAGTGAATGTTTAGACTTTAAAAAATTTATTACAATACATATTGCCATTAATCCCCTTCAAAAAACTGCACCTCACTGAGCATACTTATTTCATCCATCTACAACTCTCTGATGGAGTACTGGAAATTTTCTTTCAGTCTTTGTGAAGTAAAATATAAAATGCATTGAGTGCTGCTGCTGAGTTATATACCAGGGAAAAGCAGGATCGGGAGACCCTCACGCTGTGCTCTTATCCACCTTGTTCAGGATCTGGCGCCATGTGGCTGCTGGCTCTTCCCCAAAGTCAAGGTGACCGTGAGAGGGCAATGTTTTGAGGGGATTCAGGACATCAAATTGGCCAGGAGGGTGCAAAACTAAAGACATTCACAGAAGAGAATTTCCAGAAATTCTTCAGTAAGTGGCAAGAATGGTACCTGAAGTTCCTCCAAAGTGTCAAGAAGTATTTTGAAGGGTATCGCTGTCTTTCACTGCAATGAAAGGTTTAAAATTTGAACATTCATCTTACTTTCTATCATATTTTTACTATATATACACAATGTATGTAAAAAATGTATAGACAGGATATTTTGAAGTCATCTTTATAAATTAACAAATCAATAGTGAATTTGTAGCTCTCCTCTGAATCATCTTGTCATTTGTTTGTTGTATACTGTTTAAAAAAAATTTGCTTCCACTATATATAATCTTGTGCCAAAAAAAACGAGAAACATGTTCAACTTTTAGAAAGTGTTTTATCTACTCAGACAAATTTTAATCTGTGGAAACTTCCCAGTCACTTTTTAAAAAGTCCTTTTACAGAGGTTCTGGCATTCATGGTGATGAATCAAGAATTAGGAAGGTCAAATGGAGGGCAAATGCCAGCCCTCCGGTAAGTGGGTAAGTGAGGGCTGTTTAAGCACCAGCAGGGAGGCACACCAGCCTGAATTAGTATTTTGATTCTCAGCCTTTGCAAGATCTCAAATTACTACCTTGCACAGGTCTTTAGGGCTGCTGGTCAAACCTGCAAATATGAAATCATCCAGTAGAGATTCGGGGTACAGGTTCTATGGTCAATGACATTGAAAAGCTCCAATTTTCATCAGGTTCCTTTATCTCTCAAGGATAAGCAAGATAATTCATGTTTTACCAACCCCAATCTTAAATTGCAAATGTTATGGTAAAGTTCCCTACAGTCAAATTTTAGCACTGACTTGGAATTCCCATTGCAAATTTACACTTAGTTTTCCAATTAAAATGGGCTTTTGCAAGTCCCCTGCTGATAGCCATTGGCTTGATAAAAAGTAACTTCATTTGTAGCAAGGGTGTTTAGGGAACCCCGTGCAAGGCTGACTCTTCTGCTACTACTTTGAGCCCAGCTGTGCTGAAATATTAAGCTTTAGTAAATTAAGTGAAATTGCAGCTTCCTGGCTGATGCAATAATGCCCCTTTCATTTCCCACAGACCATCTTTACTCTGAGTTTTCTGTACAATCCTTCTGCACTGAGAGAAATATAATTCAGAATATCTTCCAAATCCAGGCACCTGCCCCATTTTAAAGATAATTGTGCCATACCTACTTATTTAACAGAGGGCATAAACTTCCAAAGATGTATAATTGCATTACTACACTATTTAGCCATATCTCAATAGAGCACGATGTTATTCTGTCTTATCCAGAAAAAAAACTTGCTTCCCTAAAATTGTCAACCTTATGTGAAAGTAGCAGCCTTTTCTTTCTTGATTAGTACATATTTTAGCAACAGTGGTGAGCTATAGAAGGAAATCACATTTTAGTCACATTTATTTTTAGCTTCTTGCTCCTTTTTTAAGAATAGCATTAGTTTCAAAGTGCTCTTATTCACTGACCAAATATTAGTTTATCAACTATATGTGTATAAACCTTTTTTTAAAAAAATTAAATATTTTTAGAGTGCATGTAGAATTAGCACAATTAGCAGAAAGTAGTATGCTCTCTGTTCATGATACATAGTTATTTTTCTCATGACAACATCACTGGTGGCAGCTGAATGGAGAAATATAGCCTATTTCATCCCCAAAAGTCTTTTGCATAACCTTTCAGGCTGTGACCTTCCAGCCCTTGGAGACTTCAGTTGTAATATAAATGTTCTGTGACTTGGAAAAGTAATACATTAAAGCTTTTTGTAGTTTAAGCTTTTTTTCAAACTATCTTTATTAAGTTATTCCCAAGATGGTGGCATGTAACAGTTGCTTTTGGGAATGTCAATACAAAAGTAGAACGAATGGCCTAATAGCCACTGTGAGGACCACTGTGGTATTCTGATATGAGAGATAAAAACTAGGAAGGTTGCTTGATGGGGCTGGGGAAGTCACTGGGCTATTTTGTTGATAGGGTAGCTTAGGGCTGAGTACCATTTCTAAATAAAAACTCAAGAGAGCAAGAATATATGACATTGTCTCTCTTTTGTGATAAAAGGAAGACTAACCAATAAATGACAGCGATCTGCATGATTGAAACCAGGAGCCTGTAATTTAGTTCCAGCTGTTGTAACAAGGCCATAAACTGGACAGCTAAGACAACATTTACCTTCAAAATTGTGTAGGCAAAATCTGAGGTCAGCCAGTCTCCCAGGAGTGTGTACTTGTGGAGGATAGCTGCTAGTTTCCTTTGGAGAGAGCAGTCTGAAAGAAAACAGCTTTCTGTTTTATAAGGACATTAATCCTGGCATGAAGGATCCATCCTTATGACCTCAGCAACTTCCAAAGACCCCACCTCCAAACGACATTACATTGGAATTTCAACGTAAGAATTTTAGAGAGACACAAGCATTCAGATATATATATAATTTAGCAGAATTTACAGGAACACCGAACGGTTCATGAGCCACAGAGCACTCACTCAGAAGTGGTGAGCACCAATCTTTTATAGGGAGAATACACCCGCCTAATACAGAAACCACTCGATTGGATTATATCGAGGAGCCTGCTCTATTTGAGCATGGTGTGATGAGGTAGCTATTTATGATTGGCTGGAACCTGTTTGCTTGTGATTGGTTGGAATTCAGGCCTTCTTTATATACTTGAGTTAGGTTCTGGGTTTGAGTAGGAACTCTAAATACTGAGTTAGCCCTAGACTAATGTGCTCCTTAATCGTAGTAGCAAAGGTTTTCTGGATCATGGGTGAGTAAATATTTCAGGCCTAATAGCTACATATCTGTTGCCTTCCTATTCAATTCTACCCTTAAAGAGCAAAAGCACCACAGACCATATGCAGTCACGGATGACACCAAGTAGTACATGGAGGTGTTCCAGTAAAACAAGTTATGAAAGCAGGTAGGGGTAGAAAAGTGGTAATTTGTCCACCCGTGAGGACTTTTTGGTTCCTGGTCTCCATGAACTTACGTTGAAGTATGAGCAACTCGCAGTGATCCATATAGCCACAAAATCCCTGGCAGCCATTCAACGTAGAAGGAGGATCCAGGGGAGCGACTCTAGTTTGCAAAGTTGCGAAGTGACCCTTTTCTCCTTCTCTTCCCGCCCTCCTCCCCCATCCTCACGCTCGGCTGCAGCGACGCTGACTAAGTCTGGGTGTGATCGAGTTGGCTGCGTGGGCTTCTTAGGAGCCCAGCGCGGGGACTCTGGAGAAGGTGAGGGCGCCCAAAAGTTGAAGTCCAATCAGCGCGGGGTTGAGCTCGTGCGCCCCAACCTTCAGGTGACCCCGCGCGGCGGCAGGCGGCGGCTGCAGCGACCAGAGTCCGCAGCGCTCGGAGCGCCTCGGGGAGGACAGGCGGCGAGCGCGGCGAATCGTCATCCGCCAGCCGAGAGCCGAGCTCCGCGCCGGGGGCCGGGAGGGAGAAAGGAGGTTCCAGCGCGCGCCGCGTCCTCTCCGCGACGCGCGCTGTCCTCGCCTCTCACAGCCGCGTTTGAACCCCGAGGCGCGGGTGCGTGCCTGCGGCCGCGGAAGTGGCGGCGGCGGCAGCGAGTCGGGGCCGCCCGGGCTGCGCTTCGCCCGGGCAGCAGCAGCGTTGGCGGCGGCGGCGGCGCCCGTGGCTCAGGATGCGGCCGGGGGGCGCGCTGCTCGCCCTGCTCGCCGGTCTGCTGCTGCTCCTGCTGCTGCGCCTGCTCTCCTGCCCCGCCGACGCGCCCGCGCGCGCCAGGTAATCCGCCCCCTGCCCGCGACCTCCGCGTGCCGCGCCCCCGCGTGCGCCCCGCCGCGCACTCTCGGAGCCCGCTCGTTCTTCGGCGGCTCCCCTGAGGAGCGCAGACTTTTGATCACCAAGGGGACCAGGAGAAGGAGAGGGGCTGCCGGAGGGTGGGGCAGCTGTGGGGGTTCACGAGTAGGCGGCCCTGGGCGCGGTGGGTGCGGCGCAGGGTGGGGAAAGACCCGCAAGGAGTGCGAGGCTCAGGCGAGCATCGCTGCGGGCGAGGCAGCTGTGGAGCCCGACCTGCCGTCGGGTATCCAGAGGTGCCTGGGCTCAGTATTTGGGTCCTTGATTTCCCGTCCTTCCCCCGAAGGCTTCTCCCAAATCTATAGGTGGGATACCAGGCTTAGCGAGCAGCGCCCAACCTGACGGCTGGCCGCTCCCCGCGAGGTCTAACAACTTAGTTTTCTCCCTGACCGTGCAGGCTCCTGGTGGAGGAGAGCAGGAGCGACGCCCATGTCACCTCACCCGCGCTGAAGACGCTCCGGAGCCCTTCGACTAGGGTGCCTGGCACCACGAACAGGTACCGAGGGACGGGACCTGCTCGAGTGGTCTGCCTGGGGTCAGGGCTGAGTGTGCAACTGCTCGCGCATGTGTGTGTGTGTGTGTGTGTGTGTGTGTGTGTGCGTGTGCGTGTGCGTGTGCGTGTGTGTGTGTGTGTGTGTGTGTGCGCGCGAGTGCGCGCGCATGCTGGCGAGCAAAAAACTTCCTGCTCCCCAAAGCTACTGTTTTTCCGAAACCAAGGAAGGTACTAAAACAGGCACACTTGAAAAATGAGTGGAAACCCTGCGGAGAAGCGGTTCAGTCTATCTTTCTTGAGAGATTTGGTGGCTTAAGTTTTGTTTTCTGTGATTTTTAAAGTGCTACACTTAAGAGTCAGGTTTGGAAGGAGGAACTCTTCCTTGTACTAAGAGTGCTTTTGTCCTTGAGGAATGAGGACTTTTTTTTTAAACGAATATTTATTTACCCCTATTCAAAAATTATGTATATATATATATATATATATATATATATATATACATATATATGTATATATATATACACATATATATATATATATACAAATAATACCACGTAGGGTAGAAAGTTAAGACAATAGAGAAAATACATAAAATGGAACATTTACTCAGTCCAAAAATCATCCAGACGCCGCATTCAAGTTCTTTTGTTTTCTTCTAGTGAAATACATTTTACAAACATACTTCAGATTTTACTTTGCATCTTTGTTCCGCCTATCCACCTAAACAATTGTAGTCTTGTGCATTCTATTAAATATTTTCCAAAACATTACTTTTAATTTTTTTATAATTCACCATATAAAGATCTCTATTCTGTTTAGCTGTTCTCATTTTTAGATATGTGGATTGCTTTCTGTTCTTGTGTTGTAAAAGAAAATCTGTTAAGTTAGTGTTTGCATGTAAATCTATCTTCACTTCGCATTAATTCCATAAGACGCATTGATAAAAGTTGTTTTATTAAGTCAGAGTGTGCACACTTAAGATTTTAAATCACATTTCCAATTGCTTCCTAGAAGAGTTGAATCAATTCACCTTAGCATTGCTACTATTATTGCAAACTTGTATTTGGTCTTTCTCCCTCTTTCTAGCTCCTGTGCATTCTTTTCTTTCCATGCCTCCTTATAAGTATTCTTGGCACTTTGATCCACCTAATCTTCTGACCACATGACTGGAGGGCTCCTCCCAGGTGGAGCTTGCTTGGCCCTCAGAAGGTCTGAAAGGACATAGAAGAATCACACAGTGAGGGACTGTGTGACCTGCCACGATCCCCTCACTGGAATTGCATAGTATGTTAGAGGCACAGAGAAATGAGTCCTACAGCCACAGAAGCTTTTGAGGAAAATAGTGGCCCATAGTTTTATTTTATGCCTGTCCGTGTATGCAGGTGGCCTAGCTTTCTTGGTGACCTTAGGCAGTGCGTCCTCTCCCGAGTTGAGTATTTGTCCCTTTTGGAAAGTTTGGAAGCCTGTATTCATTAAATAATCTACTCCAGGGGCCTGGTGGGATGGCTCAGTGGTCTAAAGCGCCTGCTTGGGGAAGCTTGGGCGGCTTCAGGGACCGCGGTTCAATCCCTGGCACCACATGCTGCGCCAGCCCTGCCCTCGGGGTGGGCTGAGCCAGCCATGAAAATGAGTGAATAAACACACAAGGGTTCTGAAACAAGAAAAAAATAATAAATAAAATTTTTAAAATAAATAAATAAATGATCTATTCCTAGGTCTTTTTATAGGCAATTCTTTGATGAATTTTGCAGCTTCTTTTGGTACGCTTCTTTTTGACCTGGCATATTTCTTGAACTGATATAGGTAATTCATATTTTTATTGATTATATTTTGTTTTATTAAGATTGTTTTTCATTTCAACCCATACGACTATGTTTGTAAAAAAAAACCTGATTGTCTTTTGATCTATTTGCTATGCTCTTTATCATTTATGATTTTGATTATTTATGTAGCGAATATGTGGGCTGTAAGTCATTATATTACTTGGTTATGAGGAGAAATTATAGTTTCTTGTTTTTTCTGTAGCTCCTCTTATCTTCCTCTTGGTGATGCTAAGAATAGCTAACAATGAATTCTTCTTATGGGCCAGACACTGAGCTAAGCGCTTAATATTTATTAGCTCATTTAATGCTTAAAAAATACTAAGACAAACTATTATCATTAATTTATACATGAAGAAACTGTGGCATCCAGTAAGAAAGTCACTTAGCCAAAGTCAAAGAGTTAATGAATGGTGCAACCAGGACACATGGATCTAGAATCCCACACTGTAAATATACTTGCTGTGCAGCCTTTCACAAATACTGGGTAACTTGTGTGTGTGTGTGTGTGTGTGTGTGTGTGTGTGTGTGTGTGTGTGTGTGTGTGATAGAGACAGAGACAGAGACAGACAGAGAGAGAACTTAAATATGACCAAATTAGGAACTCTTTTTCTTCTCTTTGGTAGCATTGCTCAGTTGTCTCTCTCCATCTTTTCTCATTTGAAGATGACATCTAGATCTATGAGGGCCAGGGGCCTTGATGATGTAGCAATAGAGGCAAGAGTTGGACTTCAGCAATATAGGTCACTTTGATGGCTGTAGTCTTCAGCATGAATTTCTGTTTGGTGACCAGTCACCCTGTGAGCTGTGAGTTGTGACACCTGTGGCTTGTGGTTCTTTTGCTGTCCTTAGGTCTCTTTCCTGTTGATGTTCTCTGGCCATCTTGAGTGCCCATGGATCACAGATGAGTTCTCTCAGGACAATGGGGAGATTTTCTCTTCCTTGGGCCCCATCTAAACATAAAAGCATCAGGAAAACTCAATATCAAGGCCTCTTCTACTTGTTACATCAAATAAATGAGACCCTACTCTTAGGTTAGTTTTAAAAGAGGGTGATCTGTTTCTACAATTATAATTGGAGGAAGAGGAGGCAAAATCCCCTCTTGTTCTTACTATTACACTTGATGTTACTTTGCTATTGCTCCACCCATTCTCTCTCCATACTCTGATTCTTCTCTGCGTTTATCTAGCTTCCATTCTTGCACTAAGCTGGAAATGCATGGGTGCCCCCCATCATGTTTTCTACGCTGACTCAAACCTCGAGGCCTGACTCAGGTATAAGCTTTAATGGTAACTCGTGGAGAGCAAAGGGGCAGGACCATGAGGAGTCTTCTAAGAAAGGTGTCAAAAGTCCTAAAATAAGTGAATAAGAGGAATTTGGGAAATCACGCTGCTGTGAATTCTATATAACTTATCCAACATTACCTTATCCTTTATCTTTGCATTCTTTTATTAGAAAGTCTTGCTTGTCTCCATTATCCTCAGAAAGTTTCAGACTGACCAGGGGGATGCCATATATCCACAAAGCGAAAACCTGCACAGTAACTTGCATCTGAAATCAGCCCATGGAAGGCAGAGGCAGGAGCTTCATAGACTGTGGCCAGCAAGGGTAATCAAACAGAAAACAAAACAAAGGATGGTTTTCAAACCATGATTTAGTTACACTGGATCCTTTCTCTTTCAAATAAGCTTTGTCAACAGTGACAAAGCCATTTTGGATTTATTTCTCAATTCCGATGTATTTCTGTCTCCTATTTTTTATGTTGCCTTTTGATTTAAAAATGCCATTCTTTTTCCCATCATGACATTAGAAAGTATATACTTAATGTATTTATCTTGTTAAATTTTCTACTGGTATGTTTCCAATGCAAAATAAATGCATTTATTGTGCAGAATGGGGATACATACAAATCAAATCTTGATCCCTTTTACTTCCTCCTCCCTCCTTCTCCCTCAGCCTCAAGTCCCCATTCCATCACATTTTCTACATCTATTGAGATGGTCATGTGACTTTTGTCCTTGCTTCTGTTTCTGTGTAGTGTTCCATTCATTGATTTGCTGATGTCAAACTATCCTTGCATCCCTGTGATGTAAGCCTTTTTTATGACTTGTTGAATTCTATTTGCACCTATGTTCATTGAAGAGATTGTCCCCAGTTCTTGTGTAGTTTTGGTATCAGAGTAATGCTAGCCTTTAGGAGTGACTTTGGCAATACTATCTCACTTCCAGTGTCATGAAAGAGCTCAAGGAGTATTGCTGTGTTTCATTTATTTTGTAATCTTTCCCTTTTCCTTTTGTCTTAGTTGCTTTTATCATTATGGAGAGGATACCTGACACCCAAAGTTAAAGGAAGAAAGGTTTATTATAGTTCACAGTTTATAGAGCTTTTGATTCATAGTGTGGCTCCAAGGCATATTGGCATGGCGAGGGGTAATTCAGCAGAGAAACGCTTCCTGGCAGGTGGAAGACATCAAGCCAACAAAAGACCAGCAGCAAGAGCCAATAGCAGCACTGTTTCTATCCTTTACAGTCTATCTAATCTATATACCCTTACAGCAGGTATTGGTCATGCCCAGTGTGGGCCTTCCCATTACCCACATGTAAAACTATATCAAATCAATCAATGAACTAATTTAATAATCACACACCTTCAATTCCAATTTCACACAAGTAATCCCTGCATCACACATGCTAGATCTAGCTATCTCTGCAAAGCTCCACCTATGACTCTGTGAGGCTTTGGGGGAACATCTAAACACATGCTTTAACATGCTTATAACAGAATGTTTAATATACTATGAATTTTCCTTTGAGTATAGCTTTGGAATCTACCCTATCTCTTTTTCTTTTTTCTTTCCTTTATTTTCTTTCTTTCTGTGTGGGATCAAACCTAGGACTTTCCATATACAAGACTTTTCCAGTGAGCTGTATAGTCCCAGTCCTGGACTCATTTCTTAAGTTTGAATACATAGAGTTCAAATTTTTACAAATATTAATAGTTATGTCATATTTTTTGTTTTATCTTACAGTTATTTGGGGAATTGCTTTTAGATATTTAAGTGGCAGAAATGTTTTTCTTAAATATGAATTTAATGTCCTTAATGTCAGTGTAATTTTTGATGAAGACAAATACATATATAGCTATTAGAAGTGAGGAGCTGGAATTCTGTAAGCCTTCTAAAGTCCTTAGTATAGGGCTGGCCAGATAGCTCAGCGGACTAACTTGTGCTTAGTCAGGTGCGGTTACCGGGGGTTCCACAACCAGCCTGCTATTTTGGCCCCACTCCTGGGGTGCAGTGAGATAGCTAATAAGACTGGGCGTGGTGGTGCACGCCTCTAATCCCAGTGCTTGGGAGCCTGAAAACAAAAGGATCATTATGAGTCCAGTCTGTATAGTGAGACTCTGTAGACCCTGTATTAAACACAAAAAAGGGAACGATAAATACAGTTGTTAGCATAAGCATCATAACAAGTGAGTATAGAATTCCAGGATCCCTCCCTGGAAACTGCCCAGGTCCTGCTTGTGGTTTAGTACATTTTAGTGGCAGCGATATATTTTCATTTAAATATCAATGGCAGTGATTCAGGAATGGTGGCTGGCTGGGGCTTTTTGGGCAGCAGCAGTCGCTGGTTCCTGTTCTGATCCTTTTGGGGTGATTGGACAAGCAGCTCTCCAGAAGTGTAGACGTCCCACATCTACTTTCCTGTTTTTCTTCCACCTCTCTTAGTGATCTTTTGCCCTTTCTGTGACTTTTTTATCCTTGTAGAGGTACTTGTCCAGATTTGAGGACTAGGACTAGGCAGAGGGCAGACATCAGTTGCATTATGTTCTAATTCATATTACCACAGGGACTGCCACTGTAGAGGTTTCATTGTTCTTAGAAAAACAAAGAAAACAAAAATTCATCTGATTTTAACACCCAAAAGATATTTGCTACTCATGCTTTGTTAGCTTTTCAGTATCATTTATTATGCGTATGTGTAGTAATTTTGCTATATTCATTGATAAGGGTTGATAACATTTCTTTTTTGCTTTAAACTATTTAACTGAAATGGACTTACATTTGTTTCTGAAGTGACTTCCATTTATTTTGATAAATCTTTTCAAAGATTTATCAGATTTACAGGATCTTCAAGCCAATATAAATATTTTGTCAATATTTGAATATTTGGGTAATACCTCAGTAATATCTTTCAGCAAGAAAAACACTATAAAGAGGGGCTTGCCAAATAGCTCAGTGGAATTGGATCCCCAAGCCTGCCATATGAGGTCTGCCCCCAGGGCAAGCTGAGATGGCAATTGGTACATGCCTATAATCCCAGCTCTTGGGAGGCTGTAAACAGGCCAATCACTAAAAGTCCAATCTAATAGTGAGACTCTGAACACCCTGTAGACCCTTACCCCCAAAAAACAAAACAAGAAAATCACTGAAGAGTAAAGGTCAAACACAGTTACTAGCTACAGTGAAAATCTGCTGAAAATATTTCTGAGGTAAGAAGGCACCATATACCTGTTCAACTAAAAAAATCACCCTTACAACACAGGATGATTTTATTTTTATGTAAGACCTAGAATACTTAAGCTACCAATTAGGTGCTAAATGGCACAGCAACATTCCCAGTTTATGCCATGAATTCATGAGGAATAGGTTCTAACAACTCAGGTTCCTTCCCACTGGTCCTCACAAAGTATGCTTCTCTGGGATGGGCAGGTTGGCGTTTTAGTTGAACCCAGCTACCTTTCTCTTTACCTTCCTTCTTTTTCTGTTCATTTTCCTTGACACATTTCAGGAAGCTGTCATGACTTTTTGAGTGTTTAATATGCTTAATATACACATTAATCCTCTTGACAAGTATCTTGCCCTGACCTTGCTTGTTTACAACAATGCCAACAGCGTGCTGGGTAACACTGTAGACTCTTCCTGTTTTGCCACAGTAACATTTGTGAGGCATTCCTTTTTGCACAGTCCCTTGATGTATACAATATCACCTTTTTGTAGATTCACATGTATGTGGCCAAAGGAACAACCCCATGTTTTCTAAAAGACCTGGAGAACATAGGGGGTTCCCCTTCTCTTGCCCTTTGTGTTAGTCATTTTGGCAAATTGCTGGAAGTTGGTGGTTCTGGTTGAAAGGCAACATTTTTAAAAACTAATATCTGACCCTTCATGTCATTATTATTCTTCAACACAATTTTTAGAACACAGTAGAAAAAGTTTTATCTAGCTTATTCCTTCTTTTTGTGTACTGGGATTTTTATTATCTTTGATTTACTTTGCAATATGAGTGACTTTAGACCCTTGTACTCACTTCTGATTGTTTGGATAAATTCCTAGGAGCTGGGGGGCTGCATCACAGACCATGTTAAATTTTGAAGTGTTGCTGTTATGTTTCCAACAATACATCACAAAGATTGTTCAAGAGCACACTGTTTAGCAATGTATAAGTGACTTCTGGCCCAAATCTTTTCCAGTACTGTGTATTAGAGTTTCTTTTCATTTTTTCTCTATTTTCATCTTCAAGATGAAAAATTTATTATATATATATACATATATATATACATATATAGTGTGTATATATACATACATATTATATATATTATATAATATGTATATATATATATATATATATATATATATATATATATATATATATAAAATGTATTTAGCACAGGGTCTCCAGGGTCTCACTACACAGATTGGACTCATGATGATCTTCCTGATCTCAGCCTCACAAACACTGGAATTGTAGGTTTGCCCAGTTGCAATTGCTGTCTTAGTCCCTGAGCTTTGGCTATGTGGGCACTTTAGTCTGCTGAGCTAGCTGGCCAGATCAAAAAGTTGATATCTTAATTTCTATTTGTTGGATCAGGTCCCTGGACCCGATGTGCTAAGTCCACACCTGGGGCATGCTGAGACAACAATTGAGAGTGGGTGTGGTGGCATGTGCCGGTAACCCCAGCTTTTAGGAGGCTGTAAACAGGCAGACCACTAGGAGTCTGATCTAGTAGTGAGACCCTAAACACCCTGTAGACCCTTCACTAAAATGCAAATAATAATAATAATAATAATAATTCTATTTGTTTACCACTGTGCTTAACTTTTAAGATATTTATTGGCCCTTTATTTTTCTAACTTGGCTATTTGTAGTTTTGTCTCTTTTCATTAAGATATTCTGTCTTTAGCTGAGGGGATAGCTCAGCGGACTAGGCGCATGCTTAGGCAAGCACAGGGACCAGGGTTTGACCCCTAGCACCACATGCCACTGTCCTGGCCCCCAGCAGCACTGAGGGCCACCGAGTGGTGCAGGCCTGTAATACCAGTGCTGGGGAGGCTGAAAACAGGAGGATCACTGTGAGTGCAAGCTGTGTAGTAAAACCTCGTGCAAATACATTAACAAAAAAGATATTGTGTCTTCTTACTGGTTTACAAGGTATATATCAAAAGCATAAAACTTTCATTTACTATACATTTAAATTATTTTACAATTAGCTTTTGATGTATTTGTGGCTGTTTAGTCTGTAGCTTTCCGTCTTTCTCTTGTCATGTCCCTTATCAAGTCTATTTTTGAATGTTTATATATGTCTACT
Source organism: Myocastor coypus (assembly GCA_004027025.1). Lineage (NCBI taxonomy): Eukaryota > Metazoa > Chordata > Mammalia > Rodentia > Myocastoridae > Myocastor > Myocastor coypus. The sequence goes on along the minus strand of PVJA010022579.1, from coordinate 13,933 downwards.
ACCTTAAAATAATCATAAATTTTCAGTTTCTAATATTTTTTTGGAGATTTTGAAAATTATCATATGTAGCATTTATTTTGGTACATAACAGAAAAGGCGGGATATTTAATGGGCTAGTTAATTTAATATGTTTAATATTATTAATTACTTTCTTTTGAGAATTGTTTTGTAATTTGAACTAAGTTATTGCTTAAAACTCTAGAAATTTCATATTCTCTTTTCAGTGCTTAAAATTAACTATTTTATGCAGACATGGTAGGGGAGGAACACTTACAACCCTAGCACTTAGGAAGATTACCTTGATGAGTTTGACGCCTGCTTGAACTACATAGCAAGATGTCTTGGTTAAGTCTTCCAGAAATTTTATGCTGTTTTGGAATATAGATGACAGTTACTCTAAATCTTTGGATTTGTGTGTGTGTATGAGTATCAAACTGTATTATAACTTTACATTTTTATTTCCTAAAACTTTAGCACTTGCCTTGTTTATTTTTGGCCTTTTAAAAATTTTATTCTACTGTTTTGGTTGAATTGCTTTTTAGGAGAGGATTATTTTTTGTTGTTGATACTGAGGACCAAACCCAGGGCTTCCAGTTTGCTAGGCAAGTGTTCCACCACTGAGCCAAATCCCCAACCCCTTCACAAAACTTCTGTAGCCATTCCCTATTTTCTGGCATTTGGAGCTCTGAAAGACAAGTGAAAGAAATCTTATTTTTATTTCTCCTAAAGTAATGTGTTTATTTGTTTCACTGGATCTTGTCAGTATTTTTTTTTTTTTCTTTGCATTTAAAAATCTTAGAGTTATGATAGTGGCCCTGCTTAACTAATTTTGTCTTTAAGTCTTCTTGATCATCCAGTGACTTGACTTGGGTAGTTTTAAATCTAAAAATACTTATGTGTTTGATTCCCACCCCTTTATTGTCTTTGCTTGGCACTAGGAATTGAACCTGAGGCCTCACCCTGAACTACTTACTACGCAGCCCTCCGCTTTTTGCTTACTTTGAGACAGGTTCTCGCTGATCTCCTAAATTGCCCAGGCTGAGCTTGAACCTGTGATCCTTCTCTCTAGCCTTCCAGAGTGCTGGCATTACAGGTGTACAGCACCACACCCAATTTATGTGGGATTATTTTATGTGGCCCAGGTGTTCTGCTTGTATTTTTAAAAGTTATTCTTCATTTTCTATCTTCCTCAAACATTTATCATTTCCCTCTTTGCTGTAACCTTTGGCCTAGGTCAGAAATTTTATTTCTTTTTCAAGATTTCTGTTCTCTTTGTCTTTTTTGCTCTGTCTGCTGGGTTAGTGTCTCAAGTGTGTCCTCTGTTACTGAATTATTTTTCCGTAGTGCCAATTCTCTGGTTGTAGTCTATCTAAGCCAGTACAATGATTACATTTTCATTCTTTATGCTTTTTCTCTCTTAGGCTTATCTCAGCTCACATGTAAGGAAACATCTATTTAAGTCACACATTTCTTGCATGTTTACTTGTGTCTGTTAAAAGCACAAAGCACAGACTTTCTAAAGAATTCTGTTTCTTGTAGTAAATATTTTTCCAAAGTATGATGTTTCTCTGCATTCGAAAAGCAATTGTCTTCTCCTACAGTGCAGAATCTTTCTATGGCTGTTGTTATTTGCTTATCTGTTTTTAATTTAGCTACCCCATGTGCAGAGGCCTTTCTTGGCATTGTGCCTTTTAGACCACAGGATTTGCATCACCTAGCTGTCTGCCTCAGTGGTGGAAAGTCTTCTAAGTAAGCATAGGGATAATAGAGCTGTTTGATATATTTTTTTATTTTTCAAAATTCCATAATTAAAACAATTCTCACACCCAGGGTATTTGCTAATTAGAGATTTTCGAGGTGAGATCCTTTTGCTTCCTGATCTTCACTATGTGTGTTTCTGGGTGGTCCTGGTACTTGTGTTCCCCTAGGAATGGTGTATGACAAGTGTCACTTTAAATACCAATACCATTAAATTTGCTGGGTCTCCTGGTATCTGCTGGTCCCTTCATGCACTACAGTGATACTGATTGATTCTCCTTCCTCTCTTCCTCTGTTCCTTTAGTGTTAGTATAATGTAATATAGCATGTTATATTATCAAGACATTCTCTCGAGAGGATGTAGAAAGACTAATGAATGAGCATGTGGTGTAACAGCCAGCTGCTACAGAAAGTTGGTCCTTCCCTGTGTAAGAGACTCTACCTAATTTTCTGGTCAGGGCAGGTTGCCTGTGCTGAGGTAAATAACAACAAGCCATGGGAGGAGAAACCCAGTCTCTCTAGTTTTTTTTTTTTTTTTTTTTTTTTTTTGTTCCTGGGCCTGTTCCCCTTCTTAGGTGAAAATTTACATCTGGAGCTGGTAATTCCTGTGCATGCATTATTTCTTCTGAATAGTGTTTCCTTCCTGAACTAGACAAATTTCAGAAGGAGCTGATCCATTGCTACTGCCTGTGTGCTTGTCAGCTTGTGTACACTCGTGTACATTGGTAAGAATGTAAATAGTTTAGAATAGGGAAAGTCAAGCACTACCTGCCCTCTCCTGTCATATCTGAAATTTGTAATAATGCTTTATTCGACATTTTTTGGTTGTCCGTGTCCACCTGGGATCATAGCTTCAGGCTTCAGGAAATGCAAGATCAGCATGAATTAGCATTTGGAACAGGACTGTGTCTTTTTTTAAAAAAGAATTTTATTTTATTTTATTTTTTTCTTGTTTCAGAACTTTTGTTTATTTATTTATTTTTATGGCCAGCTCAGCCTGCCCTGAGGGCAGGGCTGGCACAGCATGTGGTGCTGAGGATTGAACCGTGGTCCCTGCAGCCATCCAAGCTTTCCTAAGCAGGCGCTTTAGACCACTGAGCCATCCTGCCGGGTCCAGGACTGTGTCATTAAATGCCATTCTGAGCAGCTCCTTTGACCCTCTCCCCCATGCTGCTCCACCCTACCCCACAAAGAGAAGAAGCCTGTCAGATTTTATTTTGGAGAGCAGTAAAAGCTTTTTCACTTTTGAGTCTGCTTCTTGGCTTTTAGAAGTAATGATACTAATGTGCTCTGATTTTTAAAATTCAGGACACTTTAAAGCTGCTTTGAGCCTGGCTTTTGAAATAGTTTGAAAGGAGGCTTGAAGTTTTGCATTCTGCCTCTTTCTTACTCTAAATTCTATAACTAATTGCAACGCCTCACTTTTAAAGTCTAGAGGGATTTCTCTGCCACTGGTCTCCAGTCACTTGCTTTGCCCTTACTTTCCTGGGATGTGAGGTGCACAGTGGCTTCCTTGGCTGGCACTTTTCAGCACCTTCATTTCTGGTTTCTGAGTCACCTCAGTGGCTGTCCCATCGCACTGTGGGCTGCAGTAATTCCTAGGCTTCTGTGGGTGTGTTGACTGGAGGACACTGTCTACTGGGCAAGGTGGGTGGAAGAATAGGGCAGTGGCTCTTGAAGAAATGCTAACTCAGTGTGCCATTTGTACTATCATGGGTTGCTGGAGATGGGGCTTTATTTCTGTCATACAGAATTCCCTTGTATTTGTCCTTGAAATCCACTGGGCATGGGTTCCCAGAGCCCCAATGAATACCAAATTCTGCTGATGCTTAAGTCCCCTATATAAGTCAGTATATTTCCATGTAACTTGTGCTTACCCCCTATATACTTTATATCATCTATTGTGCATCATACTTAAAATATGTAAATGCAATGTAAATAGTTGATATACTGTATTGCTCAGGGGATGGCATCAACAATCAGTACATGTTAAGTACTGGTGAAAACTTGTTTCCCCTCAATATTTTCCACATGTGGTTGGTTGACTCCATGGACATGGAGCCTGCAGATATGAGGGCCCACTAGCCTCACTTGGTCGTTTCTCTGACAATTGGGATATTGATTTTTAGCACCTCCAAGGCACATTCCTCAGACAGTAATGTTCACACCTGGAGAAGGTGGTTACTTCTCAACTTCAGGCCAAGGGGCCTGGCTATGTGTATGATTTCTCATGCTTTTGTTGGACATTTTCTTGAATCAACAGGCCTTAGGATAGATTTGAAGGTAGAAAGTCCTAGCTACCTGTGGGAGCACTGAAGGAGATCTTTCAGGGAGCCCTTGGGGGGGAGCACAAGATGCCAGCAGCAGAACTAGCAAGGAGACAAGCTTGAGCACGGAGGGGAGGATATGAGAAGAGAAGAAAGAAATGATAGTACAGCTCTTCCGCAGGTGCAGCAGTTCTCTTTAAGTTCCCACTTTCTAACCTGTTTGTGGTTGCATGGCGTGAGCGTTGTACAGCCTCGTGTTTGGTAGAAAAGTGAGAAACTCCACAAAGAGACACGAAGCATAGGGACTCAGCAAAAGAAGGTGTTGTTTGTTGCTTGGAGCTGTGTGTTGTGGTTTATCTTGTCATTAAGAGAATGGTTATTTCTGTAGTATAATTATCTGTACACAGGAAGTTAGCTTATCCAGGGAAGATATATCTGTCTTTTCTACACTTTTAACTTTCAAAATGACTTTTTTTTTTTTTCACCAAATACTAAGAATGATGTGTACGTGCTGTAAATAATCATTCAGTAATTCTTAGGAACATTCATATTCATGACTATAATTATTTCTAAACATAATTTTATGGGGCACAGCCTGTTCTTTTTCACTGATTGTAGAACAATTTCTGTTATTTTGTTAAGTTATTGCTAGTTATTATAAAGTAAAAGAACTCTTTAACTTGCAACTTTTATTTTCTAAAATATTTTTTATTGGGGGATTATTTATTTATTTACTTACTTGATTTTTTTGTCTTTTTGAGACAGGGTCTTGCTATGTGTTCAGGCTGGCCTTGAGCTCATTATGTAGCCCAGACTTACCCCAAACACAGAACAGTCCTCCTGCTTCTGCCTCTTGAATGTTGGGAATACAGACATGGGTCACTGTGCCTGGCTTAATTTATAATTTTTAATTTTTAATTTATAATTTTTAAATTATAGCATTTCAAGAAGTTGAAGTTGTAAAGGGATCATAAATTTTGAAATGATTAAAATCTTACACTGGTTGCTGGAATCCTAGCTGGGATGCAAACAGTGTCTTCCCATAATGTTTTTAGCTAGATCTATAGTCCATGTATACTATCCTGTATTTATATTTCATCATTTTTGTACTTAATGGAATATAATATGTGATGCCCAATCTTGGTGGCTGAAATGCATCTTTTAATGCTATTCTATGTATTTTTATTTTTTTTAAGAATTTTTTTTTCTTGTTTCAGAACTTTTGTTTGTTTGTTTTATTTATTTTTATGGCTGGCTCAGCCTGCCCTGAGGGCAGGGCTGGCACAGCATGTGGTGCCGGGGATCGAACTGCGGTCCCTGCAGCTGCCTAAGCTTTCCTAAGCAGGCGCTTTAGACCACTGAGCCATTCTGCTGGGCCCCTATTCTGTGTATTTTATAATATCTATGGTACTGTCATTTCAGAAGGATAGTCATATTCTGCATTTTTATGTGTGTCAATATAGCTTTACTCCTTGTGCATAAGTTTATGGGCATATTTTTGTGTCTTTGATCTGAGAATTCTTCAATACCTTTGTTAATTTTGGAGATACAAAAACACTTGTTGCTGTTAAAACCAGTGAGACATTATTCACAACAGATTACAAAACTGTGGGGTCTTTGCCTTTTCTGTTTCTTCTTTGCTGTATCCCCACTATATAATGTAGAACAGTAGCAGGCTGAGATTTGTGTGCTGTAGCCTTGTCTTTATAACATTTTAGGTTTATAATTTTGTAGTGATATAGACATACAGTGAGGTTTACATGGTAAAATAGTAGTGAAAAAATCCTGGGTTGGTAGTTACATGCTTGTGAGTTTATAAAATAAAATTTTATAATTGGAAGAGGATGAATTAAGCCTAGAAGATTGAAAACTCCCATTTATAATTTCATAAAGCAAGACATACACACATTAACAGAAGAGCTGAATAAATAGGTATGGGGGTCTAAGGGAATTCTTTTTGTAAATTTAATTTACACAAAGATTAATGGTCACTTGTGTCTTCCATCACAGTGCCAGCATCTTTGCATCTGTGGAGTTTTTGAACATTCTTTGAAAAGCCATAGACCAGTGGAAACTATTTGTAGAGATGTAGCATTAGATAATTAATGACAAAAAAAGTACATCTCTGAACCTAAATAATAGTGTTACTCAAGTTTGTGATGGATTGCTGCTGGGAAATTCTTTTAAACAAGAATAGAATATTATAACCTTGGAAGTGTGTACATAAATACATTTTATTTTATAGTGCATTACTACTGATGTCAGTGTTACCCTGGCTTCTTAGAAAAACCTGTGACAACCTGAAAAAAAAACAATATTTTCCAACATATTTAACATTATGTAAGACTTTCTCCATTTTTCTTAAGGGTGTTTGGTGAGAGTAAAATACAGATCATATTTTAAAAATTGTTCTATGTTATTTTTGCTATGAAAACAATGAAATATGAATAGAACTACTGTTTGGAGGCAATTTTAAATATGAAAATTAGAAGTATTTTAATAAATGAAATTTTATTGAGTGTGACAGTCTTTCACATGAAGTTAATTAATTAACACACTTAGAGGTGAGATTCCCAGATGGTAGAGTGAGGATAATCTTTTAAGCAAATAATGCTAGCACAGTTGGACCTCTATGTGTGAAAAAATAGGTATCCACATGTGGGGTTCTGCTGCTGTAAGTGAACACCAGCAATATGGTACTTTATAGAAAGCAGGTTCATTTGGGTGCTGTTTCTGGAGGTTGAGAAGTCTAAGGAACTGTCTGTTGTATTATCCCTTGGTAGAGAAGTGGAAAGTCAACTGCATATATGTGAAAGAGAAAACATGAGGGATGGACTTGCTTTTATGACAACAATTTCATGTGATTGCTAGCCTGTTTGCTTTCTAGCAGCATTCACCTGTTCTTGAGGCCTCTGTCAGTGGTCACTTATAGGTTCCATCTCCCAGTGTTGCTGCATTGAGAGTCCAACTCCCAACAAATGAATGGGGGGGCATGAAGACCACATAAATAAGTTTAGCCTTTATCTCACAGAATACACAGAAAATTGACCTGAACACATCATGTATTTAAGAGTTCAAAACATAAAATTACTAGGGAAAAATATTTGTAAGCTTGGATTAACTAGAGCTCTTAGATACCACACAAAAACACAAATAATAACAGAAAAAATGGATTAATTGTATTTAACCAAAAGTAAACACTTTTGTGTTTCAAAATACACTATAAGAATATAGATAAAAATGTAAGCATTAGACTAGGAGAAAATGAACTATAAATAATATATTTTATTAAAACATATATATGTATAATATATGTTTGTAGTTAATAATAGGAAGACAAACAACTCAGTTTAAAATGGGCATAAGGGGCCCGGCGGGATGGCTCAGTGGTCTAAAGCACCTGCTTGGGGAAGCTTGGGCGGCTTCAGGGACCGCGGTTCGATCCCCGGCACCACATGCTGCGCCAGCCCTGCCCTCGGGGCGGGCTGAGCCGGCCATGAAAATGAGTGAATAAACAAACAAGGGTTCTGAAACAAGAAAAAAATAATAAATAATAAATTTTAAAAAGTAAAATAAAATGGGCATAAGATTTGAAGAGGTATTTTATCAAAGATGATCTAAGCATCTATCTATCAGTCATCTATATATCAATCTATCTATGTATCTATCCTGTCTATCATCTATTTTACTATATCTTGAATTATAATGCTGAAACTCATGAGAGGGAAGGATAATAATGTAGCAGAAAGGAGAAATTCTGGGAGACAGACAGACAGACAGACAGACAGACAGACAGGAGAAAGTCAGTCAATGGGTAGTCCAAAGATTTTGAGTCAATATTTTATATTTGAGAAATTATTGTAGAAATGACTAAAAGTCAGTATGCTTTTGCCTGCAGAATTTATGGAATAATTTATTATCATTATTATTTATAATAGCCATATTAGCTATAGCTTTCATAAAGCTATGGGCCTCGCCATCTGAATCCTACTGAAGCTCATTGTTCATGTGACTGTGCTGGGGCAGAGCCAGCACCAGCATTCCACCTTAAGAATGTCAGCAGGGGCAATCAGTCTAAGCTCTTTCGCTCCTCATCCACAGTTCCAGAGAGTTTTAAGTCTGTATCATACAATTGTTTTAGTGCCTTTTGATTGCTACGGAGCCCTTTCTCACTGTGGGGTGAGCTTGGGCTTGCCCACAGTGATCTCTTTTTCACATATGGCTCCACCTGCTCCCTAACCATTGCACTGAGGATTGGGGGAAGAGTGAGCCTTTTAACAACTGTGCAGTGGGTGACAGATATAGAAGTTACATGAAGGTTAAAGATATAAGCATTCAATTAGGTATTAGTGGAAATCAAAATGCAGTTACTTTCAAAATGTTTTACAGTTTCTTAAAAAGATGAACACAAACTTGTATGGCACAAGAGTTACACTCATAGGTGTCTATCCAAGATAAATGAAAACATAAGCCTCCATGAATGACTTGTTCATGAATGCTCCTAGCAACATAATTAAGGCCAATAATGGGAATAATCCCCAAATGCTGGTGGATGCATAAGCAAAATACGATATATCCATTCCTGAAGTACTAACCAGCCACCAAAGCAAATAAAAGACAGACACATGCTACAACATGTGCTAACAGGAGAACCTCAGAAACATACCAAGAGAAAGAAGCCAAATACAAAATATTATACTTGAGGCTGAAGGAAATAACTGGGCTTGACTCCGGAACATACAGAGATTTATATGGGTGGAAAGAAATTTTTATAACTGAGTTGTAGCAGTGGTTACATAAGTGTGAAGTTATCAGATATCCTTACTTGTGTACCCTAGCTTACTACATGTAGGGTATTTCTTGAAAGCATACATTTACATACTTGTATCTAGGATTTGGGGCGTGTAGGTTTATAAATCTCATGTGAGTGTATGTGTACCTGTGAGTTTGAGTGTAAGTAGCTTGACATAGGAAAGTAGAGTTGTGTTGCTGGGATAGCCAGAAGATTTATGTAGTTTTGAAGATATATAGACTTTTTTAAAAGGTCTCCTTAAGTAATTTACATATGTACCGATGGTATCTTCTGCACACAGGATATGCAGAGTTCTGTCTGTGCATTCACACTTAGGATACTTCTCCTACCTTTCTAGGCAGTGCATACCAAGTTTGAATTGTTGTTTATTTAATATAGAAACTACTTACTGATATATGGGGTGCCTGTGACACATATATAAAGCTCATCAGAACTCTAGCAGTCACTGACCTGGTGCAATGTGCCATGTCTCGAGCTGCTTTCTATGTATGACTTCAGTTAGTTCTGACAACAATATTATGTAAAAATCTCAATATTCCCATTTCACAGAAGAAAAACTCTGAGGCCAAAATGGGCCAGGAACTTGCTTCAGGCTGCATAGCCAATTAAGGCACTGACTTTAGAAGTTGTGCTTCCTGAATCTCTAGGTAGTGAAACAATGGAAAGTTGCAATGTGTCCCATGATAAATGCAAGGTGAGTTTTCCAGACACTTAGGGGGGCTTGGAAGAGAAAGGTGATGAGTGAAGTCCCTCAGAGAAGAGAGGGGGATGGAACTCATCCTAGAGACCTGTATCATCCTGAAGGCAGCAGTCTAGCCCAGGATCTTTGCATCCTGTCAAACTGTGAAGTCAGTCTTAATGAATCAGATGTGGAGCAGCAGCAAAGACTGCAGAATAAACCACAGAGAGGGCCACATCGCATTGGCAGGCCAGACTGGGCATTATCCAAGCCAGATTTGAAAAGTGCACCCTATAGGCCCAGGGAATCCTGGCTGCACCTGGGAGGTTAGAGTCCCCTAATTGGCACAAGGCATTTGTGTGTGTGTGTGTGTCTGTGTGGCTCCAGAGAGCTTGAACCAGACCTTAAAGTCTGTGTCTTCTGAGGTCTACTTCAAGACAGTGGTCCTCTATTAAAAGGGAAATGTTAAATGGTGCCAGTTTAGGGGTGCTAAAACTCCTTTATTTGCTCATCCACTTTATGTTTTGTGTGTGTGTGTGTGTGTGTGTGTGTGTGTGTGTGTGTGTGTAAGTACCTGTATGTGTTTTCCCCACAGTTACAGGCTTATTCTAACCAGTGTAGACTTTGTGGGATTGTGCTGTGCTCAAGATGGTCCCAGATTCAAGCATATTTACTCCATACACTATGACTTTCATTTAGTCCTCTAAGAAAAGAAATGACTTGCACCCAAATGGCTCTATCCAGATTCAGTAAAGAAAGGTCCATTTTCTTTTCTTTGGAAAATATTCTTCCCAGCACAGCACTGACTCTCCCACAGTCAAAGGCTATTAATGACTTCATTCATCCGTTGAGTGGATATTTGTGCTGCAGGAGACCCAAGGTCTTATCTACGAGGCCGGGTGCCATGAGGGTGGATATGCAGGTGGCATCTAATTTGATTTGGGGAAAAACATCTTTCTTTTTATTTTTAGGGAAGCAGTGAAAGAACTCAGCAGCATTTGTGGCAAAGCACTTCAGGCATTTGGTCTCCAGGGAATTTGTTAGGTTCTTGCTTGGCCTAGTAAAGTGGCCGGATGCCAGGTGGACATGGTCCTGAAGAAGTGTCCTCTGCTTCTGCCCTTGAGGAGTCCCTCATCCAGAGAGCAAGAGGCAGCATCTTTACTGACAACTCAGTGTAAATTCTGTCCTCAAAATGTCCAGGAGTGGAGAGGGAAAGTCCAGGCGAGGGAAGCCATAGGGACTGGAAGAGTAAGGGTATCTGTGTTGTACCCCAAGTTTTAAGTAGAGGTTCTACAGTTGAGTAGAGTATAAAATAGACATTTTCAACACATGAAAACAGTTAACGAACAGAAGGACAAGATACATTTGTGAAGTGGAATATCTCTTAGCATGGCAGTGTCTTGTGATATCTGTTGAAAATTGGGTTTAAGAGTGAAAAAGTAGAAGCAATTAGAAAACAGAGGACTACTATTTCCAAATAATTCAAGTATTTAAGGTTGTGAGAACCCATGGGAATGTTTGCCTTTGATATGATGAGATCCGGCATTGGGAGAGATGTTTTGGGCTCCTTGGAAGCAGGCCACTCTTAGTGCAGATAGCTTGGCCAGTTGCTGCCATATTGGGTAGTGCAAACTGCATCCTAGGTGCTCTACGGAACCTCTGCCTCACTCCCAGAAATACCAGATGTGCTGCTAGCCTGAGCATTTGACTACACTGTCGCAGTTTAGCCTGACACTTGGACCAGCACCTCAGTAGTATCACTTGGGGCATCCTGTGTACATCCCACATGTAGAGGTTGAACCAAAGGGGGAAGAGGTTAAATTGAAAGGCAGAGAGCCTGAGGCAGCCAGAAATTAGGTTGGACCTGAGTTCACTCCCACACCTTGAGATGCAAATGGATTTAAGGACACACAGAAGGGTCTGAATCTTGAAGAAGTTGGGTGATGATTGAATGAAGTTGAGGTGGCAGAGCAGCCTCATGAAAGCCAGGAGCACAGGCAGTTACTGCAGTATTAGTTTGCTTGGGCAGTTGTACAGAGTGCTAGACTAAGCAACTGAAACAAATGAAATGTGTCGGTCACTATTCAGAAGGCTGGAAGTCTAACAACAAAATTTTGTTACTTCCTTTTAAAAAATTTATTGTTATTTAAGAAAGACTAAAAAAGGCCAATAAAAATGATACAGAATTTCATAACAAGACGATAGGAAGTTAACAGTGGCTATTATATTGTATGTCGTTATCTTCAAAGTAGTTGCTGGCCATGAGGAGTCTCTTTGGTGTTGCTCCTTGGGTGCTGCATGATCTCCCTCTCCTGAGATCTTCATGTCCTTCCTACATGTCTGTGTCCAGATTTCTTCTTACGAGGACACCAGTCTTACTAGTCCAGAGCCACACATATGACCTCCTTTTATCTTAATCACTCCCTTAAAGGCCCCATCTCCAAGTATGATTACATTCCAAGACAGTAGGTATAGCCCAAGATACGCATTTTGGGGTGGAGCAATAGCATTTAGCCACAGAGAATGGTTCATCCTAAGGAATCCCCAAATGGCATGCTGGGCATGTCGTCTCAGCGATGAGGGTTGACATGTTATTTGTATGGTGGAAAAGCGACGTCCACACAAACTTTGATGGGAAGAATCCCATCCTTATAGAATCTCATCTTTTCTCAGCCTTAGCCTACTTTGGTTATCCTAACACAAATACTGTAGACTGGGTTGCTTAAATGGAAATAGTTTGAGATCAGGGTTCCTGCATTCTGTCAGGGCTGTCTTTCTGGCTTGCAAGAAGCTGCCTTCTGCCTGTCTGCTACATGAGAAAGAGTTGGGGGAGGGGTCACTGTGGTGTCTCTTCTTGTCAGACAGTCCCAACCAATCAGGAACCTGTCTTTGTGATCTCATAAAAACTAACCACTTCTCTAAATCCCCAGATGCCATTAAGGGTAGGGGGAGGTGGGATTGGCATATGGTGTGGCTTCCACATATGAACTGTGGAAAGAGAGGAACATTCAGTCCATAAGTCTATCTTGTGTGAGTTTAGGAAGTCTTCTTCTTCTTTTTTTTTTTTTTTTAAAGCTGCTTCATCTCCTTTTATTTTTTTTTTTTTGTTCCCAATTCTTTTATTGTTTAAATTTAACAATGGTCACACTACACATTTTCATCATCGGATCAGTCCAGACCAACACACACAGGTATACAAGATTGACCAAACAACCAAACATCAACCCCTCCAAATCCACATCACCCTTTTCTTTTTCTTTTTCTTTTCCCCCTTTTCTTCCTTGAAAGTTGACATACCGCATATTGTCCTCACAATCGTTCCACAGAGCGCAGTGTGTGGGCATGACCCACCTCCCCATTAATGTTGCATAGAAAAAAGAAAGAAAGAAAGAAAAAAAACAAAACAAAACAAAAACAAAAAACAAAAAACAAAAACAGGAACGAATATACTTCCCTTTGGACTAAGAGGAAGCAGATACACACACAATCAAAGGTTCTGCAACTGCAGTGTGCCACCAGTGAAGCCTGTGACGTTGGAGGCTATTGAATCTAAGCCTCCCAAAGCTCATCTCACCAATCCAGCTCTGCGCTCCATGCACTGCAATTAAGGATTCCCTTTTTTTTCTTGCTGGGTGGTCAAGGGCAAGTCGAAGCAAGACCTGTACAACAAAACATTCTTTTTTTTTTTTTTTTTTTTGTATCTTCCAGGGTCAAATCCCCCCAGGATTAAATTTGAGACCATAGAATGTACCCTGCAGAACTGATGTTAGTGTCAGCCTTCAGGACGAGTCACGGCCATTGCCCGGCCACTCTGCCTTCTGTGAAAGCCTGAGAGAACGTTCCTCCCTGGGTGACTCTCCCCAGACGCACCGCAGTTCATTCATCCCTTTCCTCCGAGGTCCCACAATCTCCTCGACCAGGAAATTTGGGACACCTCCGAGTCACAGGATACCACAGTACAGGTTCTCCTATATCCTGGGTCCTTATTTACCCTGAAGGGCTAGGGCCAAAACATTGGCTATCCTTATAGCCCTTCCTATTCTCCAATTGTCGGTCTGTTAACTTACATTCTCAACCCTCCAGCAGAAAAGCCCCGCGATACCATTATTCTATAACATAGATACTGGGCCTATCATCACTGGCTTTCTGAGCATCAAACACCCTCGACTTAGCTTGTAAATGATATTCTCTGACCATCATCGACACTCCAACAACCCTCCATACAATGTGATATAGGCAGTTACACAATTTTGACACAGATATTTGGAAATTCAAGGAAATACAAAACTGTAGCCTGTCAAGAATATGGTTTTTGGCCCAGCCTCTTATTTTCAAGAACTATTCTTGAGAGAATGACAGTAACTGAGTTTACACCAGGAGCAGTACATATCAAAAAGACAAGAGTGACATGTATTC
>PVJA010022578.1:0-34001 GCA_004027025.1 Myocastor coypus | reverse complement strand
AAAAAAAAAAAAACAAAGTCAAAATTAAATTACCTTACAGCATTTAGAAACATCCATTCCCATGTAAATAATAGTCAAATAAAGCATCTTTACCCCTTCAGAAAGGCCATCTGACTTCTATTTGGTGAAGTCTAGTTTTCCTTTCTCGTTAAAAAAGTTTTAATTAAAATATTAAAAATTCAAGTCTACTGTTTAATGGAAACTTTATTAGATCATGATCTGTTTTGTTCAACACCATATTCCCAATATGTAAAAGAGTACTCAGATGGAATCTAGGTGCTTGACATAAATTGGTTAAATCAATGCTTAATAAATACTCATTAGGGCCGGGCATGGTGGCACATGCCTATAATCCCAGCACTCGGGAGGCTGAGGCAGGAGTATCAGTGCAAGTTCAAGACCAGCCTGGGCTACGAAAGTGAGCCCAAGGCCAGCCTGAACTGCATAGCAAGACCCTGTCTCAAAAAGACAAAAAAAAAAAAAAAAAAAAAAAAAAAAAAAAAAAAAAAAAAAAAAAAAAAAAAAAAAAAAAAAAAAAAAAAAAAAAAAAAAAAAAGATACATGAATATACCAAGAAGAAATATAAGCCTTGTGAGTTTCTCAAGAGAAAAGCCAGTCCAAGCTCTACCCTGGCCAAGGCATCATTATGTAGTAAAAACAATTTCTACTCAACAATTAAAACATACTAGGCAATGCATACCATTCTTATCACAGTCCTAACCTCCTTAAGAGACATAATCATTCTCATTTCATGGATCAGCAGGCAGCCTGAGAGAGCCTGCCCAAGCCACAAGACCACAATTCAAGATCAGATCTTGAGTCCAACCTAAACAGACCAAGTACTAACTTGCTACATAGGAACAAAGCAGTGTAGGTGAGATTCAGTACAACCTCTGGTTTCAGGCTGCATACACCAAAGCTTTGGAGCACAACTCTGTTACGGTTTATGTCTAGTTGCCCCCCCAAAGCAACATGCAGTCATGGGGCAGGGACTTCTATAGACTGAGTCTTGACTCATGAGTCACTGGGAATATGTGTTTTAGTACTGATCTAGAGTTTGAAACTTGATCCATGATCCCTGGGATTATGTGTTTTAAGTACTTCTGGGATTATGGGTGTAGCCTAAGGTGGATAGGCCGAGGCGGAGAGCCTGAATACAATATAAAGAGAGACAGAGAGACAGACGGCACTGTTGCTCTCTGCTCCCCTGGTTGGTCAGTTGCCTCTGTCGCGATTGTTGCTATTCCGCTGCCATGAACTGGATGCTCTCTGCCCTGTTCCACTCAGCCTTGGGCCAGCCGAATATGGACTGAAACCTCTGGTAACTGAGCTACATAAACCTTTCCTTCCTTCATTTTGGGCATCAGGTATTTGTCGCAACGAAGAATAAAGAATAACTAAGACAAACCCCAGCCAATAAGAAGGGGCCACTGCATGCCACCAGTGGGTGTAACACTTGATGGAGTGACCTAGCACCTGAGTAGGGAATTGACTTTGTCAGTGTTTCTTGATGGTTATCATAGATAGCATAATCTACACGGCACAACCTTGCTATTTAGTCATGATCCTACAATTCCGGCATTTACGAAACTGACCTGAGAAAACTGTGACTGGCTCTCTGAGTACACTGAGGTGTGGCAGAAAGCCAGGTTGAAGTTGGACTCCTCCATGACCTTTCAGAGACTAGAGGCACGCACTGGACGAAAGAGCTTAATAAACACAGCTACAGTTTGCTGGGGGAATAATCAGCATAAGAATGATGCCAAGCAGCTTAGTAACCTCTGATGAAAGGTCACCCCCAAAACCAAATATGTCCGGGTCATTAGCTCAGAGAATCCCCTCCGCATCAAATTCCACCTGTTATAGTAAAACCCAAAGCCCAGTTAGTCCCAGAATGTCACCATAGCATCAGGATTTGCCACCAGTGCAAAGCAAGGAGTGACAAGAACGTCAAAGGGGCAGCAGTGAGGGATAAACTCACCACGGCCAGGCGTGGTGGTGCCTGCCTGTAAGCCCAGCAGGCTGAACTCAACATCCACACTTTTCCTACCTCTGTGGCCTTCCTGTGACTTTCCACCTACAGCCCAGCAGTGTGGCGTGTTAGACACACCCTTCCAAGACAAAGGATGTTTGTTTCATTTTTTTCTACCTACAACCAAAACTGAGCCCCTTTGGGCTTCAGGAGCTACAATCTCTTCAGGCTCATTAATTTAGTGGCCCAAAAAGCTGCAAGATTTGAGTCAGTCCTCAGAGAGGAGAGGAGAGGAGAAGGCTCTGTAGCGGGGTCAGGCTGCCACCTAGGCAGCGTGGAGTGCATGGTGTTTCTCTTCTGGTGGAGCTTGAAATGCCCACAGCAGACAGAAAACACACCGCGGTCCACCGCCATCCACTGCAGAGAGCTACTTTCCTTATGAAAACCACTCTCTGACTTGCTGTTAGGTCTCAGTATAAGCGGAACATCTAAACACATCTAACCAAGTTCCAAAAGACCTAACCTATCCCTCCTGAACTAACCCCACCCTAAAGCTAGCTATGCACAGCTGTGCTCAAAAATTAAATGGAAGGCCCAGCAAACTAGCTCAGCAGACTGACTGCCTGCTTAGGCAAGCACAGGGACCAGGGTTCAATCCTCAGCACCACATGCTGTGCCAGCCCTGCCTCCAGGCAGACTGAGCTGGCCACTGAGACTGGGTATAGAGACACATGCCTGTGTAATCCGAGTACTGGGGAGACTGAAAATAGGAGGATCACTAAGAGTCTGGGCTGCATAGTGAAACCCTGTCATAGCACAAACCAACATGCTTTGGGAGAGAAAGCGAGGCAGCGGTCTAGTCTGGGGCTCACCCACAAGAGCAAGGGGTGGGGTTCAAAGGCCCCGCCCCACTGGGATGTCACAACCTTAACAACCACATATAAATATCTCATTATATTAAAAAAAAAAAAAATTTCCAGGCCTACCTGACTCTGCTCCTGCACAGAATTGGTTAACTTTCAATTTATGACATCACAGATCACAGAGGAGTGGTAGGATGAGGCAGATGGGGGCAGGAAATAGGACAAGTCAGGGTGGAATTAGGGCTCCCCAAAACATCCAGAAGAGTGAGGAGAGATGAGGTGTTGTTCACTCCTGTCCACAGTCCCTCATGTGCTCCTGGGGTCCCTTCCTACTAGGGGACAGCCCCCGTGGCTCAGACCTGTGAAGCCAGACCCTTGCCATCAGGGCGCCCTCCCCAAATAAGAAGCGCGGAAGGCTGTGGGGTGCTTCTGTGAGGAGGAATGAGCAAGCCAGATGTGGGGTCCCCCTTCTGCCCCTGACCAGGCGGCAGATATGGTGCCGGGCCTGACGCTTACTGGTGGAGACTGAAGACGTAGGCGGTGCACAGCAGCAGTTCCTGGGTGTCGCTGTTCACCACCACCTGGAGGACGGTGAGGTTTCCAGGACACTGACCGTCACGCAGCACTCCAGCAGCTGCTGCGGTTTGTACAGGAAGTTCACCAGGCACTCGCACATCGGCGAGCGCAGCAGGCGGCACACCAGCCGCCCGTCCTCCAGCTGGGCCCGCTCCACCTCCACCTTAGAGGAGCAGGTGAGTGTCACGCGCTCCGGGATTTTGTGCCGGCTGCTCACTCCACAGAAGCCTCCACCGTCACTGCTGCCTCCGCCAGCGCCCGCTTCTTCACCACCTGGGTCCCAGTTCAAGTCGTCCCAGAACTTGACCAGGAAAAAGGTGTGGGGGCTCCCGCAGACCGCCCTTTTTCTTGGGGTATGTGTCACAGACCTGCCAGACACCCACACTCTCCAGCAGGGACAGTGCTGGCTGATGTGGACAAACAAGTGCCTCTGGCAAGAGTCAACTGCATCTGGCGATTGCACAGAGGCAGGGAGCTCCACCAGCTGCAGCCGGGCAAAGCCCAGAGCCCGGGCCTGCTAGGACGGTGCTGATGAGGCAGGTGGGGGCAGGGGAGAAGGGGCTTGACCCGGGGGCTCGAACCCTGGGAGGTCAGGAGATGGGGGCGGCAGGGACGAGGAGAATCATGTCTGAGAGCAGCTTCACATCTGGAACTTTCCCGGGGGCCCAGAGCCCCCTGACCAAAACCGGAATAGCTCAGTGGCCTGAAGACCAGCAGGACCCAGTTTGGCCTGCAGGGAAGGCGTCGAGAGGAGCTGGGCAGAGGACAGGGTAGCCGTCATCTGGAAAGCCTTGTCCTTGGAAACCTGGACCTCCAGCTTAGACTGGATTTCTCTCAACTTCCTTTGAGCCAAAACCTGGATGTGACTAGAGACCTGTTTCCGAGTCTGGGTCTTCCGAGTTCTGAGCATGACGTGGCAAGCAAGCAGTTCATTCCGACCATACATCCTGCCTTCATCACACTGGGTGATTTTCCAGCAGCCACAGGGCAGGTAGATGGCCAGGGCTTCCTAGAATCTCTGCTCAATTTCGGGGCTCCAGATACCCTCTGCATCTGGGCCACCATCACCCCCGGCCCCCTTGCTGTTGCCTGTGCCTTCCTCGCTGCCAGTTCAGCAGCTGCCACCCTCCAGGGGACCCCCAGCCCTGAGTTCCCCCATCGGGGCCTCCCAGCCTATGGGCCCATGGCCTTTAGATAAAACCTCTGGAGCGTATCTCTGACTGCCAGTTCCTAACTATGACCCCTTCCAGCCTGAAGAAGCTAGAATGGTCATCACCCATGACTTCCTCATGGCAGCTCAGGTTACTTCAGAGGGGGGAATGTTGCTAAATTAGATAGAAATATTCTAGGCAGTTAGGCAGAGCCAGGCTCTCAAGGATGACATGGAAGACAAGGTGACTTTACAACTACAGACAGACACTGCTCCAACACGGGCCAGATCTCAAGACAGAGTAAGCAATTGCAGCCACATACTTCCCTAAGGGTGGGCATCAGAGATTGATATGCTAGGTAAGTATCAGTCATCTTGAAAGAGCCTGAAAGAGTCACTAGCCCAAGCTCAACAGGAAGAGACCTCGTTCGATATTCTTGCCTGCTTGCTATGTGACTTGCTTTCCCATTGGATCCCGATTTTAAGCAATTTTACCTGAGCAATGGTGCTAGTAATCTCATTGGTTGATCATAGCTTTGTCCCACCTCATGCCCACCTAAGCGAGTTCCCGTGTTCTCCATCACCTTAGACCCGCCTCACTGCATGGTTTTCCTTTACAAAAGCCTCTGGAAAAGACAGCTGCCTGGGGACCACCTGCTCAGGACTCCCCTCCTGTCCCTCTCTCAGACAGGAGCTCTCTTTCCCTCAATAAATATGTTCTGCTAAAAATAAAAAAATAAAAAGCCACCAGAATCTACAATGCCCCATTTTCTGCCCCTCTCGCCTCTTGCCCAGCCACCCTGCTTTTGCCCAGTGAACTGTGGCCTGGTGAACACGAGGGAGGCTAGGCGTGGGCTCAGCAGGACGCACTTCCACTTGCCAAATCCAGTACGGCCACAGCCACCACATCGTAGCCAACAGAAGGTACCAACACACTGCTGCGTCTGGCATCCTTCCCTAGGGGATGAGCCAAGCGACCCGGTGGCCCTGTATCAGCTGCTCCCTTGCGCAAGTGGCTACACCTTATCATTACAGGAAAAGACATTTGCCCTGCAGAGAAGTGCACCCTGCCAGCAAGCGCGCCTCTGCCAGAATGACCCAGCGTGAGGCTACGGAATCCACTAATCCCCTGCCGTTGCTTCTAATCAAGGAGCTTGTCCCATGGCAGGTGAGGTATAGATTCTTGTTAATTATTCCTGCAGTTCTCCTTTCCTGAGGCCTGTGAGAGGAGCTGTCTTTGATGACAGAGTTATGGTGTTGCCTAAGTGGCCATACTTGCCAGGCCCTGGAAATACCCTCCAGGAGGCGAATATACTATAAACCCACATCTGTGTGCGCACAATATAAGGAGCTCTGTCCCCCACTGTGAAGAGGCAAAGGAACCATAACCAAGGGGTAGAAGCAGCATGGGCGGGGCTTACTGACCCCCTTGGCAGTCTGCTAGAAGAACACTTCAAGGCTGTGTTTTCAGGGCCCAGAGCCCTTAGCCTGCTTTAAGAGACACAACCGCAACTCTGCTGACCTGAGAGCTCAGCCCGTCACAAGGCCCTTTAGGTCCCCACCCTGCATCAGCGGAAAAGAAGAAGATGCCATATTGCCTAGGAGCACTGATCCTGACTGCCAAGGGAAACTGGGGTGTACTGTAAAATAGAGGAAGAGAAGGGTAAGTGTAGAATGGAAGAGACTCCCTAGAGCACCTGCTGCGGCTTGACTATGACCTGTCCCCTCTGAAGGTCATGTTGGAGTTCAAGTCCCATTGTAGGAGCACTGAACGGTGATGAAGATAGAGAAGGTCACTGTGGTGGACCACCACGATTGGAATCTGACCGTTTCAGAGGACGAAAAAGCCATGCAAACACGCGTGTGTGCCCCGACCCTCACCACGGGAAGTCCTGCCCACCGTGTGACTTCCAGCCATCAATGTACGTGGAACTGGAACCATACCTTGAGCCAGAAATCATCAGCCAGAGGAGACATCTTGCAATGTCCCCCGTCTGTGGGACTGTTACAAGCAACAGAAAACAAACAAAGACTGCAGCTCACTACCGCCACGTTCTATGAGCGAGGCCAGCGGAAAACCACAGCACTTCCGGAGGGATGGCTAGAGGCCCAGACCCAACCGGAAAAGAGTTTCGGTTGACCCTCCGAGGCAGAGAACCAGGACCGCTGAGCTGCCTGCTGGAGAGCGAAGGCAAGAAGTGGCCGGCTAAGGAGGGAGCAAGATGACCGGCCGCGACCACCAGAGCAGGTCTAGAAGCAGGGACTGTAAGCCGTGAGTCCTCTTCATTTTGTGATATCTGTGTCTATTCCTTCTTTTTCTCTTTCAGCCCATCTCACCTAACATAAGATACTTTAACAATGGCTAACTGGATGCCACAGAACGTAGACAGCAGCACGACAAGGCAAACAGTCGCCATCGCCCACTGACATCACACTACCTCCCGGCAAAAGGCTGGCGCGGTTTGGGCCACATGATCTGTTTGAGGAGAAGGACAGCACATCCCGTGGAAGAACAGCTCTGTCACTGTCTGGAGATTAGTGTGGTTTAAGGATGTGCAGAGCGCAGCTGGGCCTAAGCTGGCCTGCCCGGTAGCCTCTTCCCCTCCTAAGCGGCTCTGTGTGCTGCTCTCTCCCGCTTTGCCCAGGGCCGAAGTGACAAGCCTGAGCCCCACCGTCTCATCAGAACCCCTCTCTGTGGTCAGGCCACCCCTCCTCTGCCTGGGTGGCAGCAGCTCACAGCTCTGTGCCTGACTGCGGCCTGTCCACCTGACGATCCTCATGGACTCCAGGGTGGCTGCGTGGGGCTTTTCCCACTAGCTGAAGTGAGTCCCAGCTCTGTGGCCTCCTCCACCATAGAAATTGTGCTCCATCTTTCAGCTGAAACAAACATCCGTCCCTCCACCCCGTGCTCCTCCTCTTCCAGGAGTATCCTGCCGGGTGCTCTGCTTCTAAATGAGAACAAGCCCCCGTTTCGCAGCTTCTTAGCATAATTAAAACACACCGTGGATGGCTTAACAAGAGCCGCGTGTGAGAACCCGGGTAGCAGCCTGTGCTAAAGCCACTTGACAAGCAGTAGGATAGTCACACTGACAACACAGAGATGACAAGGAGCCATCAGACCCAGTTTCTGAGCAGGCAGGAACTGGAAAGTAAAATAGAAATGATGTGAACCTTTGACGATGAAGACAAAACAGGCACACTATCCAGAAGCGAGGTCCCTCACGGACACAGGAGGGGCCACAGTCCATGCAGCCACAGACATGGGACTATTTTCACGGAGCTTATAGCAGTTCTTTAGTACTGTTAGTGCACCTTGATTTACAACAAATGACAGAAAAGCAATCACCAGCGTCAGACTGTAACCTTGTTATTTCTCTGCCCAGAAGCAAGTTCTCCTAAGCATGTGTCTAGTGAATTAAAGCTGCACTGAAAGTAAGGGTAAGAGACAAGTTCTGGGAGCTAGGGAGATAGCTCAGTAGAATAAGCACTTGCCTAGTAAAGGCAAGGACATGAGTTCAATCCCCGGTCCTGCAAAAAGGAAAAAAGAAACCATACTGCTTATAGTTTATATCTAGTTGTTCCCCCGCTCCAAAGCCTCATGAAATGATGGGGCGGGGACTTGTAGAGTTTGAGACTTGACTCACGATCCACTGGGATTATGTGTTTTAGTACTGATGAGATTATCGGTCTGAGTACTGCTGCAAATTTTAGGTGTGGCCTGAGGTGGACAGGCTAAGGCAGACAGCCTGATGTAATATAAAGAGAGACAGAGAGACTCGCGCTGTTGCTCTCTGCTTCCCTGGTTGGTCGGTTGCCTCTGTCGCCATTGTTGCTGTTCCGCTGCCATGAACTGCTGCTCTCTGCCAGGTGCTACTCAGCCTTGGAGCCGGCCGAATATGGACTGAAACCTCCACTGTGAGCTAAATAAACCTTTCCTTCCTTCATTTTGAGTGTTGGGTATTTGTCCCAGCAACGAGTAAAAAGTTAACTAAGACAGCTAGCAAGGTAGCTCACACGCTAAGCGTCTGCTTGGGCAAGCTCAGGGACCAGGGTTCTTCAAATCCCAGCACCACATGCCACACCAGCTCCACCCCTGGGCGCACTGAGCCAGCAAGCAAGACTAGGAATGGAGGTGCACGCCTGTAATCCCAGCATTGGGGAGTCTGAAACAGCAGTATCATTATGAGTCTGGACTGCATAATGAGACCCTGTGCCAAATATTTTTTAAAAAATAAAAGGCAAGATGCAGCCTTAGCATGATAGCATCTTCAAACTGTCCTTGTAAATATCAAATCAAATAAAGTCCAATCACATTAAGAGTTCATTAAGGTCATGCAGGCAGTATTCTAAATACTGCACAGAGACCTGCAAACTTAGGTTCCTAACAGCCCTGTGAGAGAAGGACTATTACTGGGTCCAGTTTTTAGACAAAAGTGTAGAGGCAGAAAGGCTAAATTCTTTGCCCAGGGCCACGTGCTCCTAAGCAGCCTAGGGACAGTACACTCCATGCACTGCGCTGTGTCCCCCGTGGCTTCGCAGGAGCCAGCAGGGCCATGCACCAGGTAAGGGGACTCGCCTTCCCGTGGCCAGATTCTCTGCACACCATCGTGTGTGCAGTGCATGTGTTCACTGGGTATCAAAAAGCCTGGACCCCTGTGTAGCAGGCTGGTAGGTCCCCACCGGCAAAAATAGCAGAAGAAATGTGGAAATCATGTCACTGGATGTGCGTCTCAGTTCTGACAACAGAATCCATGTAAGACTTTCTTTAGAATAATTTTAAATGGGGCCAGGCGTGGTGGCACATGCCTGTAATCCCAGCACTCGGGAGGCTGAGGCAGGAGGATCAGTGTGAGTTCGAGACCAGCCTGGGCTACAAAAGTGAGCTCAAGGCCAGCCTGAGCTGCACAGCGAGACCCTGTCTCAAAAAAGACAAAAAAAAAAAAAAGAATAATTTTAAATGGACGGCTTGTTGGGACGGCACCCTGGAAGGCAGCTGACAGAGTTAAGCAGAAAAAGTATAGTCACTAATAAAATGAAACCAGAAGAGGTTCTTTGCAGATCTATAATATGGACTGGATTTTTAGAGAAATGTCCTTTACCACCTTTTAGGACACACACACACACACACACAACTGCTGGGTCCTGGAGACTTTAACACTACCTCAAAGGGGCTGGGGAGATAGCTCCGAGGCACAAGTGCCTGCCTGGCAAGTGCAAGGTCGTAAGTTTGAACCCCAGTCCCGAAAAAAAAAAAAAAAAAAAACACTACCTCAAATATTTACAGTATCTTCCAAAGTCTGAACATATATCATCTGAGATAAATAACACTATCCAGCGTCTTTTCAACATCTGGACAAAGATTTCATCTCTTCAGGAGTATTGTTACCTGCACCTTTTTTTTTTTAAAGAATTTTTTATTTTGTTTATTTTTTTTCTCAATTCAGAACCTTTGTTTGTTTATTCACTCATTTTTATGGCCGGCTCAGCCCACCCCAAAGGCAGGGCTGGCACAGCATGTGGTGCCGGGGATTGAACCACGGTCCCTGAGGCCACCCAAGCTTTCCAAAGCAGGCGCTTTAGACCACTGAGCCATCCCGCCAGGCCCTACCTGCACCTTTTAAAATGGTGTTTAAAAATGAACATACAGGGCCCAGCCGGATGGCTCAGTGGTCTAAAGATCCTGCTTGGGAAAGCTTGGGCAGCTTCAGGGACTGCGGTTCGATCCCGGGTACCGCATGCTGCACCAGCCCTGCCCTCGGGGTGGGCTGAACCAGCCATAAAAATGAGTGAATAAACAAATAAAGGTTCTGAAACAAGAAAAAAATAAATAAAATAAAAAAATTCTTTAAAAAATCATGGTATCTTTTAAAAAAAAAATAAAAATGAACATACATTTAGATTTTTCTATGAGTGGAAATTTTTACAAATACAATTACAAATCTCTATGCTATTTAAGAAATAAGATAGGGATGGAAAGATAGCTCAGCAATCTAAGCACCCACCTGGCAAGCCCTTGGAACCAAGTTCAACCCCCAGGCATACTGGCCCTGGAACCCCGGATGTGCAGTGCCAGTCAACAAAATCAGGTGTGATGACACATGCCTGTAATCTTAGCACTGGGGAGGCAGAGACAGGAAGATCACTATGAGTCTGAGCTGAGTAGCAAGACCCTATCCCAAAAAATAAATAAATAAATAAATAAATAGGATAAAATAGTAAGTTGGCATTAATTTAGTCACAATGCTATGTGTCTTCCAATATCTGTAAACTAGGATCTTACACTCTAAACATCTGTAGTGAATATGAATTGCCATAGTTTTACTGTGAACATAGTTTGGTAATACCTGATATGGAACATATGATCGACCTTTATTTCTCCTGCATTACTTAACCCACATAGAATACGTCAGCAGTTAAGTTTCTATTTCCTGCAGGCAGCCATGAATATGGTTGTAATTATCTTCCAAAAGCATAACACAGAGCTCAAACCTGATCCTCCAGCCTCAGCCTCCCAGGGTGTGGGGATTGCACGTGCCCCACCACACCTGGCACAAAAATAAATCTACGGCAGAACTAGAAAACTACAGGCTAGCTTCTTAACCTCAGGAACTGTACTAGCTTCAAAGTGTAAAATAGAAAGAGATTTTATTCTCAGCCCAAGCAGCGCAGCAACCCAACAGCAATGGTACCTCGCTGCAAGGAAGCCCCAGCCCGGCTCTGGTCAGCAGGCGCTTAGGGAGCTGCAGCCTCCTGGTGCGCAGGCTGTGGTATAGCTTATGAGTCACTTCCCTGTCTCCTGCACAAGTTGGGCACAGCCACACCCTGAGGAGACAGACACATCAGGCACTACTGTACGGAAGCCAGGCAATGAAGGGGATAAATAACTTTAAACGAAGTGACCCTGGATCAACACCTTCCTCGCCAGACCACATCTCCGGGCCACCTGGTATGAGCAAGGCAGAACTCCTTTCCAGTCTGAGCTGCCACCCTTAGGGTGACCTGCCAGAGGAGAATCCAACCACAAGTTTCAAAACTGGATGAAAGTTGTTCTGAAGTCAACGTATCAGGCTTTTTCACTTTTTCTGATGAGGGCACAAAGAATTCACCATGCTACTTCCCTCTACTTTTTTTTTTTGTTTGTTTGTTTATTTATTTTTCTTGTTTCAGAACCTTTGTTTATTCACTCATTTTTATGGCCGGCTCAGCTCACCCCGAGGGCAGGGCTGGCTCAGCATGTGGTGCCGGGGATCGAACCATGGTCCCTGAAGCCACCCAAGCTTTCCCAAGCAGGCGCTTTAGACCACTGAGCCATTCCACCGGCCCCTTCCCTCTACTTTTGTGAAACACAGGAGTAGCACAATACACTGCAAAAACGTGGACGAGGAAGCCTGTGCATTTTATTCTGTTCAACTGTTCTGAGATTTGGAAAACCTTTCTATAAATGTAACAGTTGTGTTAGGACAAAAGAAGGATCCACAGGTCATGCAGCCCTCAAAGCTGGGAGCGACTCACCGACTCTGCCCTGGCAACCTGGGCAGCAGACATTTATAGCTGAACCTGGAAGTTCAGAAATTATTTGATTGGCTAGGCCGGACCATCGGCCTTATTTAGGTATACTTAGATGATATGGGGAGGACTCCCTACTCATCTAACCAATGAGCTACGTAGTTGTCTGTAATTGGCTGAAGCTCAATTCAAGGGTAATCAGATTATAAGCCTTGTCTTTGGTTAAATTTCAATTTGCTTGCATGAGAGTTCCGGCACAGAAATGTCCCCAGGCAGATGACCCCGCCTATTTTGCCTTAACACTAGAACGAACCTTGTTTTCTTCATAGAAATCAAGGGTGAGGGTATCATTCATTTTTCTGACTTTTGCCATTCTTTCAAAAGGTTCCAGTATCAATAATAAGTAAAGACATACATCTACAGTAATGTCTTCTTCCAACTTTTCCAGCAGCTGCATTTGTGTGGTCTGTGGGCCCTGCTTAAGGACAGACAGGCCATCAGGTGTGAAGAGCAAAGGAAGGGCTCCTGCACCCGCAGAGACTTCCCACCAAGGGACAGGACTGGAAACCACCTGGCAGGGCCCCAGCACTGAATACTGGAATGACTCCCAGAATACACTAGTGACATCTAAAAAGGACTAGGGTGGCGTGCACTCATTCACCCACACTTCTAAGACGAGATTAGCTACGTGAGCACTTTATTTAAAAAAGTTAAGCAAATATTGCAAAATAAAGTGAGTTGCCCTAGCAGGTGGAGCTGATTTTATTCTTTGCTCTCCTTTGAGTGACTGTGTAAATACTTCAGTGTAACATTACACACACTTCTGGACTTGTGCCGGGGTACGCTGTGATCGGTTCACCCCCACGTGGAAAATTCCGTGAGCCGAAGCACTCGGAAGACACCCAGCCTGCGGCCCGCCTTGAGCAGCGCAGCTCGCCGTGAAGCCTGGGCTGGTGCCCCTCGCGCCTGCCCTGCTGATGGCGCCGCGGCTTCCTGCCCCTCCCTTCCCAACAGCAGAGGATGCTTCCTGTCTGAGAAAAGATTAAGAGCCCAGATCCAAAGTGCAGCTTGCTGAGCGTTGCCTGCACACCGCTGTGCGGAGGCAGGGACTCACTGTATAGCAACGGAGCGCGTGCGTCAGAAAGCAAAGCAAGGCGGGAGATCCGAGCCAGGCGGGAGCCCAGCTGCGCAGCAGAGGGGCCGCAGGTGAGTCCCGGGGCGCGGTCAGGCAGCGGCTCCAGTTACCCGCTCTCAGCACCCCCTGGCTGCAGCTGAGCCCCGCATGCGTGTACCAGCTTCTCCACTGCTAGCACACGTTATGCAGTGATGCATACACCAAGGCGGGCCCAAAACAGGAACTGACCGCGACCCGGGCCCTCAGCTCCGACCAGTCTCTAGCACTTCCGGCATCTGCAGCCATGGGCTTGCTCCTGTTCAGCGGGTGCCCGCACAGGCTCCGAGACTCCCAAAGCAGCACACTGAGGTTCGCAGGACAGGGTGCTTTGCATATAATACGAAGCACTGCAGACGGAGCTAAGAAGAGACAAACAGTAAGCAAGCAGTAACGAAATGGAACCCCTGACGCGGTACATTTCTTAATGTTGTGTTTATTTACCATTTCTTACTACATATCTGAGAAAGCTTTTTGTTCTTGTAAATTCTAGATGAGGAGAGTTGGGCTTTCTACATTAGCAGTCATGATTTTCTTTGGGTGGATTGTTTCAAGCTGTCTGGGTGTCTCCCGAGATAAGACTCTAGCTCTTCCTAGTGACTACCATTCTCCAAGGGCCCGATACACCCCAAGCATTTTAGGTTCCCCCTTCCACTTGACATTCCATTCCAGTCTGTTCTGAGTGAATTCGTTTGCACTGGTTGTTTTCTGCAGTCTCCCTCAGCGCCTTGTGAGATGCGTACTGTCGGCGGCCCTCTTGCTCTGAGAGAGAACAAATCCTCAGATGAAGAGATTCAGCCAAGGTCTCAGAGTGAAGGAACGAAGCTACTGCGCTTGGCCCCAGAGTAGCCTTGTTGCTGGGTGTGGCAGCACACACTTGTGATCCCAGCACTTGGGAAACTGAGGCAGGAGGACTGCCGCATGGTGGAGGCCAGGCAGAGCTGCGAAAGAGCTCAAGGCCAGCCTGAATGAGAATTAGAGTGAAGCCCTCTCTCAAGAAGACAAGAGAGAGAGACGGAGACAGAGACAGAGACAGAGGCAGGGGCAGGGGCAGGGGCAGGGGCAGGGGCAGAACGACAAAGCCTGTCATCCTTCATTGCACCGTCTTCAGCAGAGCCTTTCCCGTGTCCATTTTAATACACCCTAGAACTTTTATCTTGCACATGAGCCGTTTTCACCCTCCGCATCCCCTGCTCGAATCCCTTGTGATTCTGAGCCTGCTTCTTCAACACATCAGTAACCCAGAGGCGGCTGGGTGTAACTTCGAGAAAACCTGACCAAAGCAGCAGGAGCCTTCCCGCTCCCGAGTCCTCCACTCACTCTCGTCCGTCTTCGCCTTCTCCCACCACCTGCCTCCCACCCGCTCCTCGGGTGTCCCAAGAGCTCCCAAGGGGAAAAGCCAGCCACCACCTCCTCACCGCTTCTTTCTCCAGTTCAGCTTCCCTGAGGGTGTGGCACAGACTCTGAGAAGCCACAAAGGGCCTGGCTCAGTGTCGCGGTGCCTAAAACATGCTAGCCACAGGGCCCAGGGGCCAAACGCTTGGACCAAGGAGAGAGAGAACGTGAGCTGTGTGCGCCGCACACGTGGGCGGACCCTGCTCCGACAGCTAGGAACTCGAGCCAGCCTGTCCCCGATGTCTCTCTCCTCCTCTCTGTCCCTTTGCTCTTCTTTCCGCGATGTCTGGACCCATTTTCTGTGGGATATTTTGTCTTCCTTTGTTCTGTATTTACTCCTCCAGCATTAACTGCTTGTGACAGAGTTTTGTTTTGTTTTGTTTTTTGTCAGTTCTCAGAAAGAGACAATGGGGTGGCGTGAATGCAAACAGGTGAGATTTTTTCCTTCATCTTTCAGGCTCCTGGAGAAGAACACATTCTTACACTGGTAATCCACTGTGTTAACTCGGGGAGTCTAGAAGCTGAACTCAGTAACTAGCAGCTCTGCGTCCTGGGCACAAAGCGCGCCTGCCTCCTCACTGCGGCTCACTGCATCTCTCTGCAGGGGCCACGCCTACTCATTTCCTTACGCGTGCCACCAACCCCGGAAGGCCAACCCTGTCCTCCAGCAGCCCTCGGCCTGGAGCGAGGGCCGGGGCAGGAGCTGTGCTCTCCCACCCGCAGGCATCGCCTGCTCACTTTCTCCTGAGGTGAGGACCGGCCACGCGGCCGCTGCTCTGTTCATCTGTGCTAACTCTGCTAAGCTATTTAGAGCTCAGGGGTCTGATTTCACGCTGCGCAGACAGGAATGAGCGCTGTCTGCCATCTTCTCTTTTTAATAAGCCCTCACAGCCTGTCTCCTCCAGGCGCACGGCGCTCTGCCGTCCACTCTTCCAACTCCATCTGCACAGGCTCTGCCTCGCCAGACCTGCCTCACCCGACCTTCCACCCGGACTCCCCACGCCCGCCCCCCTCCCCAGATGGAAACCTCCCTCCAGCGGGTAGCCATCCTCCTCCAACCGGTCTTCTGCTGAAACACAGCTTCTGCTTCCTATAAAACCTAACAGCTACACGTGGTGATATCTCACTGTGCTTCTGGAAGTATCCTTCCTTCCAAAGTGTCAATGGTACTATGTTACCAACGACTTTAAGTTCGCTTGCAAATAATGCGAAACCGAGGTGGCGCTCTGTTCTCTGCTTCTCACTTTGCCCAGTCCATTCAGCAGTGCAAACAGCCCTGGGGACCAAGTGACGTCATCACAGCCCCGGAGTGAACCACGCGGTGCTCCAAAGCCCATTCCTCGGGTGTAGATCTTGGGGTGCACAAGATGGCCCAGGTGGCAGAGCTTCCTGCATCCAGCAAGCGCGGAAGCTCCCATCCTGCCTGCCTGTCTCTCCTGGTGGCCCTGGTGGTGGCCCTGGCAGCGGTCCAGCGAGCTTCCACGCAACAAGGAGAGAACATGCAGTCGGGGCGCTCCCTGGGAAGCAACGGAGGCAACCCCGTGCTTCTTCTCTTTAGCCCGAGGCTTCGCCTGGCTCTCTGGACCACAGACCAGCACCTCACCCTGCCTTTCAGCAGCGTGACATCCTAAGCAGCTTATTTTGGCTTCCAAAGAAAAAGATTACCAACGGAATTATTGGAGTTCCAAGCCCACCCTGAATCTCAGAAGGAAAGAACACTACAAGATGCCTTGCACAGGTACAATTTATTTTTTATTTTTCAGAACTGGGGATTGAACTCAGGACCCTGCACTTGCTAGGCAAGTGCTTATTCTACTGAGCTATCTATCTCCCCAGCCCCTTGCATAGCTGTAATTTAAAAAGCTGACTTTAGGGTCAGGAAGATAACTCAGTAGAATAAGCACTTGCCTGGCAAGTACACGGTCCTGACCACATAATTAATAAATAAATAAATAAATAAATAATAAATAGCAAGCTGAACTCCCCAAATGGGGTTGGCAGGCAGAGGGAAGGGAGACAGGATGGGTGGGCACGAAGATACCATCAGAGGAGGAACGCATTCTGGGGCTCCAGCGCACCGCTGTTCTGTGCTTTTTAAGAAGTTGGAAATGAGGATTGTGAACATTCTCACTGCAAAGAAATAATGAATGTTCTTGGGCCAGAGACATATCCCAGTGGCAGGGCTCATGCCTGGCAAGCGCAAGGTCATGAGTTCAATCCCCGGTACGAAAAATAAATAAATAAATGTTCGTGCAAAGGGTATGCTAATTACCACCTTTTATTATTTATTATATATGAATATACATATATTATTCATATATGTATATACAAAAAAATCATATGGTATTCTGCATGTATAGTTAGCTATAATTATCAATTATGCATAATTTTCCTCCTTGCAAAAGGAAAGGGGGATTAAAACATTAGTAACCTCTTATTTGAGTTTGACCAAACTCACTTTCAGTCAAATTAATTAAAATAACCAAAACAGGGGCCCGGCGGGATGGCTCAGTGGTCTAGAGCGCCTGCTTGGGAAAGCTTGGGCGGCTTCAGGGACCGCGGTTCGATCCCCGGCACCACATGCTGCGCCAGCCCTGCCCTCAGGGCTGGCTGAGCTGGCCATAAAAATGAGTGAATCAACAAGCAAGGGTTGGGGCCCGGTGGGATGGCTCAATGATCTAAAGCGCCTGTTTAGGAAAGCTTGGGCGGCTTCAGGGACCACGGTTCAATCCCCGGCACCACATGCTGCGCCAGCCCTGCCCTCAGGGTGGGCTGAGCGGGCCATAAAAATGAGTAAATAAACAAAGGTTCTGAAACAAGAAAAAAAATAAATAAATAAATTCTAAAAAAAAAAAAAAAAAAACAAGCAAGGGTTGTGAAACAAGATAAATAAATAAATAAATACATAAATAAATTTAAAGTAACCAAAACAATATACAATGTATTAGTTACTGGAACTGTCCTACTAACCTGTTTTAAAACTGTCTCATTGCTATTTCTTTTCATTGTAATTAATAAAAATAAATAAATGAATAAAACTAAGTGAATTAATACTTAAAATAGTACCTGTCACATAAAAAGCGCTCAAAAACATTGGTTGTTATCTACTAATATAAATATGTAATGCAATCTTTAATATTAATGTAACAAAAAATAATTCAACAATGTTTTATTGTATATTGTGGTCAAATATGCAATCATTTATTCATTCAAAATTTATATCTGTGCACGCAAAAAAATAAAATAATCAACAGTTATTTGTAGCACAAATATTAATAGCACCTCCTTAAAACATCAAAAATAAGTCTAGACATCAATAGATACATCCAGAAAAGAAATGTGGGGCTAGGATATAGCTCAGCAGGTTAAATGCCTGCCTGGCAAGTGCAAGGCCCCGAGTTGGATCCCCAGTAATGCAACAAGAAAACTTTCAAAAAATAAGTACATCCCTATGCTTGGTCACCGTGTCACACAATTTTAAAAGAGGACAGGCAGGATGTGTGTACTAGGGCACTCGTTTTGCTTACAAAGATGGAAAGCTCTCAAGCCAAGTATCACTTCACAGATAATTAGTGCCGCAGCCTCTGCTGGAAGAAGCTATTTTAGACCCTAAAAGCCCCCAAGGTTGCCTGGCAACATCTGCACCCTTCCTCCCCAACCACTCAGGAGCACTCTATCCTGCTGGCTGCCACACAGCTTCTGTGTGGACTTTGGGGTGACCCTCGCTGAGAAGGATCATGCTAACCATCCTGCTCTCTTAAGGTCTCTACTGCTTTATATCCCAGGACAGTCAACCCTCCGACAGGGTCCTAAGGATGTCAGCACAGCGGGAACAGCTCCTCCGCTGCTGATTCTCACTGTCCACTGCCCAAAAACGCACGCAGTGTGAGATACGTCATCTGGACCCTCACCAAGCACAGTCTCCATATTACGCAGCTGGTCTCCAAAACCTGCTTAACGTACAAAGCTCCCCACACATTGGACATCAGGCTCTATTTCTCCTTCCTCGCTTCCGCTGGACTCACCACTCTATCTCTGCTTCGATGAATTTTATTTCTATATTTTATTTATTCATTTATTTCGTATTTTAGGGAAGGGTCTGCAGGGTATTCAGGGTCTCACTACTTGATTGGATTTGCGGTGATCTGCCAGTTCACAGCCACCCAAGAGCTGGGATTACAGGCCTGTGCCACCACGCCCAGTCTCAACTGCCGTGTCAGCGCCCCAGGGGATGGGGCCGGCATGCTGAATTTTATTACTCTAGACATCTGTAAACGGAATCCTACGGTGTTCATGTTGTGACTGGCTGGCTTCATGTAGCTTCAAAGTGTGTCCACCTCTAGCCTGTGTCGGTCTGTCCTTCCCCTTCAGGGGAGCACATCTGTCTATCCATTCATCTATCAATGGCCCTTGAGTCGCTCCCACATCCCAGTCATTGTCAATAATATGGGTACAAAAATGCCTCTTCATTTCTTTTTTTTTTTTTTTTTTTTTTTTTGGTGGGACCAGGGTTCGAACTCACGACCTTGCACTTGCCCAGCAGGCACTTGTGCCTCGGAGCTATCTCCCCAGCCCCCAAAAATGCCTCTTCAGAACCCTCCTTTCCAGCCTTCCAGACACACACCCAGAGTGGAATGTCCAGATCACACGATAACAGTACTTGCTTTCTTAAAACTAAGCTTATTATATACAGTTTTTTAAGATCTTTAAGTTTTACAGTTTAAAAAATCTGAAGGTAATACAGAAAGTTTCCACATAATCTCACACCCAGTTTCTCCTGTTCTTCATGTCTCATGGGACATTTGCCAGTTAATGAAGCAATATTAGTATATGACTGTCAACCCTGGTCCTGGAAAAAAAAAAAAAAAAAAAAAAATCATCTAGTATATGATTGTCAGTTACACTCTGTACTTTTTATTTCCATAGTTTTGGTTTTTGTTTTCTTACTGTTTTTCTTTTTCTTTTTTTTTTGCCTTTTTGAGACAGGGTCTCGCTATGCAGTTGAGGCTGGCCTTGAGCTCACTTTTGTAGCCCAGGCTGGTCTCGAACTCACACCGATCCTCTTGCCTCAGCCTCCTGAGTGCTGGGATTACAGGCGTGAGCCACCACACCCAGCAAATGATACCTAGGAATCTGAGCTTGCTGGGCCCTTTTTTTTTTTTTTTTTTTTTTTTTTTTTTTTTTTTTTTTTTTTTTTTGTCTTTTTGAGACAGGGTCTCGCTATACAGTTGAGGCTGGCCTTGAGCTCACTTTTGTAGCCCAGGCTGGTCTCAAACTTGCACCAATCTGCCTGTCTCAGCCTCCCGAGTGCTGGGATTAAAGGCGTGTGTTTTTCTTTTTGGTGTCAGGGATTGAACTCAGGACCTTGCCCCTGCCAGGCAGGTGCTGCTGCGGGGCTGTCTCCCCTGGCCCACATCCTTAGGTTTGTGTTTTTGGTTTTTTCATGGTGGGTTCAGCCTGCCCTGAGGGTGGGGCTGGCACAGCATATGGTGCCCACGATCGAACCACGGTCCCTGTGGCTACCCAAGCTTGCTAAGCAGACGCTTTAGACCACTGAGCCATCTTGCAGGGCCCTCACATCCTTCGTTTTTAGCCAATCTTCTTTTGATGTTCCAGGATATCATATTGTATTTAACCATTATGCTCCTCTTGGCTGTCACAGTATCTGGGACTTTTCTTGTTTTCACGTGACCGGGAAAGCACTCACCAGCCCTCTGGCAAGCTGTCCTTCAACTAAGACCTGTCTCATGACTTCAGTGATTCTGGGGTCATGAGGCAGGGGAGTAACGCAGAGGCAAAGTCATACATTCATCAGTTGAGGGTGCGCAGTACCAACATGACGTCATTATTGCTGCCAACTTGCTGAGACACAGCTGATGAGGTTTTTCCTCCATGAAGCTATTGTATTAGACCCAACCCCACAGTTTTTCATCATTATCCTTCTTGGAAAGAGGTCACTACTATGCCCTGGGATGTAGCTCAGTGGCGTAAGCACCTGCCTCAAAAGCACAAGGTCCCAAGTTCAACCCCGGTACTGCCAAAAAAAAAAAAAAAAAACAAAAAGCCACCCTGAAGGCCCCAGGTAAGAAGGGACATATTTTCCAGCTCCTTAAGAATGCAGCAAATGCACACATTATTCGGAGCTGATCCGCTCACAGGCATGCCCTCTCTCCTACATATTTATTTACGTGCTTATTCAGTCACTTACCCCTTAAGCAGTGCATATTGGTTCATCCAAGGTGCTTATGGTAGTTCTTAAAGGAGGCATGTGTGTTTCCCTGATAATATATATATACATATATATACATACATATATATGTATGTATATATATGTATATGTATATATATATGTATATATATATATGTGTGTATTAAACTATAGATTGTAATTATCTCATACATTCTGTCAGCCAAATATGTGGCCGACCTGGGCCAGGAGCCCTGTCACTTGCCAGCCACAGCGCTTTTCTATGAGTGGGGTGCACACAACATTCCACAGCATCGCCCCAGGTCAGCAAGCCTGTGACGCAGGGCAGGAAAGGGAGGGTGTGATGAGCCGGACGCAAAAGCTGCCATGGTGTGCCACCTAAGGCCCTGAGGAGGCCGGCCTGTGCATGTCCCAGCCAAGAGGGCTGCGTGGCTAAGGGATCTCAGCTGAGACTCTTCTCCAAGAATTAACCTGAAATCCAAAAGGCCACACCCTATTACTAGTCATTGCAGAGACCCATTGTCCGCCCAGCTGGACTGAGTTCTGCTAAATCTCAGTTTCACATGGTACTCATTTTCCGCTCTACCCAAGACTGTACCCCAAATATACAACTGCATGGGGAGACCCTCAAAAGGCAGGCAAGGTGGAATCACAAGCAACGGCCAAGAAACAACTCACAGAGGAGAGAGAGCTGACACCGTGCGAAGCGTGGTCAGCCAGCCTGGGCTGGAACGCAAGGAGCCCTGAAGCTCAGGCAGAGAGGGCCGCACGCCGCTGCACGGGTCGGCTGGAGGGAAGGTCAGGGTTGGCAAGGCCTGGCGCCACCTCGGAAGAGCAGGCAGCTGACGCAGTGGTGGAAACTCCAGTCGCCAACTTCCATACTAGTGTAAACATTTCATTATGCTGCGAGCGTAAACATTTCATTAAATGTTTAAAACAACTAACATCTCCACTTTACAAATGACAAAACGAATCTCAGAAATAATAATTTCCCCCATCACAGAGCCACAAAGCTCCCAGTGGAGCGATTCAGACTTCTGCTCTAATTCATCTTCAATTTAATGTTACTCAATTCACAAAGAAATCTTGAGGAATATATAACAGAGGTTGGGGAAACTTATAGTAAAATGTTAAATGAACAAATGAGACTCAAGGCAGACAGCTGTGGGGGACCCCCTGAGCAGCTCCCCTTGAAAGAGCAATCTCCTCCACTTTGGCTGAGCCTGACCCTATTTCCTCGTATTGATGTGTACAGAGTGGGTTGGGACTTCTCTTTATCCTTTCAACGGCTGGCCTTAAGCAACGCATATTGGTCTATCTGAGGTGCTTGCAGTAGTTTTCAAAGACAGCGTGTGTGTTTCCCTGATAACCCACACCTGCTGCTCTTTAATATGAGCCAGGTGGGGAGACAGGACAAAGAGCCACTGCTCCATGCTGTCGGCTAAGATCAAGCCTCAAAGTAGAGCCTATGACTTCCTGGAGCAGAGCTGAAGCCCCAGACCCCAACGCCCTAAGTCCTATCTCAACAGCATAATGCAGATCACCTTTTCTGTACATCCTTCCCTCTGCGTACCACAGAGCTAAATGCAGGCTCCTAACCTGGCCCAGCTCGCCTACTTCCCACAACTCTCAGTCATTCATCCTCAAGCCATACTTCTTTCTCAACTGAATAAAATCTGGGTGCAGCCCTGAGACGGCCTCTTTGTTCCAAAAAGCCATCTTCGCAGCTGGACTTAGGACCCCTTGGCTCCCTGTAATTATACATATGCTTTGGCGTTTTTATTGTTGCTGTGGGTTGCACTGGGAGTAGCAGTGTGGAATTAACTTGGTGGAATTCCAATAACGTATTTGTAGCATTACAAATATAGACTTCTTGGACCAAGACAAGGACCAGGAGGGGCTTCCTACAGACAGCATAATCAGGATTTCACCTTTAAAACATATCGGGGAATCGGGATATCTCACACACTTTAGCTTCTCTGTCAGCAAACAGCAATGAATGGGGGCTGTGACGATGACACAGTTGGTGACATTAAGGAGAAAGAGGTCAGACGTGGCTGTCACTCTGGTGAAGTGGACCAAGTCAAGTAAATGTGGGAGAAGTATCTGACAGAAAACACAGTGCCCACGGAAGGAGACTGGGTGAGGAAGGAGAGCAGGGCCTGACTTTAAACAAACGTGCAGAATCCCTGGGTGTGGTTCACCCACAGGAGCCTTTCTTAGAGGCGGGCGCAAGTACCCAAACCAGGGGAGGCAGTGAGGGAGAACTTCGTAAAGGGAGCGTGTGAACTCAGGAAGGTAAGCAGGTCGTGAACGTGCCTGAGAAGTTTAGTACAGAAAAAGCATGACAGTGGGAAGACAGCGCCCAGGCATTTTACCTTCAGTGACATGAAGGCTGTGCCAGGTCTCCTGTGTGTGGCACAGGTGTAGTCAGCCAAAGACAACCAGCCCGCAACGAAGAGCAGTCTGTATCTGACATCACCATCAGTGCATAGCTATTATTTAAAGCCAGCCAGTCGTGAACTCAGATTGACTCGCCCTCCTGAAATCATGTGACATCGAGGGCAAATTGCACCAATGCAAAGTGCGGATTCTACAGCTAGACTTTCTGATTCTAAATCTATTCTATGTGCCTTCAGCCGCAGTACTGAACCTTGCTAGGTCTGCCTAAGCTTCTGCATTGCAAGGTATCCTTAACAACAGTGTCTATAGCTTAGAGATTATTAGCAGATTTATACAATGCATATCATTGTCCTCCTATTAGCTATACACAGCACGGGGTGTAGAGGTGATAATTTTTCTAATCATTATTGGTACAAAAAAATTTCTTCTCATTGAACTAAGAGAAAGTAGTTCTATACATAATCCAATGTTCCATAATCACAGTGGGATTATTAGCAGATTTAAATGATATTCTGAATTTAATAGAGCCGGGCATCGTGGCGCATGCCTGTAATCCCAGCACTTGGAAGGCTGAGGCAGGAGGATCAATGTGAGTTCGAGACCAGCAGGGGCCACAAAAGTGACTTCAAGGCCAGTCTGAACTGCATAGTGAGACCCTGTCTCCAAAAGACAAAAATCAATCAATCAATCCATCAATCAATCAATAAAAATAAAAATAAATTTTTACCAAAAAAAAAAAAAATTTAAGTCACACAGAACAATGCCTGCTATGTACTCTGTTTAATATGTTTTAGATTATCTAATACTCTTGTATAGGAAATCAATAAGCAGAGTGTACCTGCCAAAGATATATATAATGGAAATAGCATAAAGTACCTTAGAAAAAGGTCTATTTGTTTTACAACCATTGATGTAGCACCTTGGTAGTACTCATCTAGACACAGAGCACATGCCTGGGCCTCAAACACCTGGTGTGTGTGTCTCGAGAGGAATTTCTAGAGTGGTGGTGCATGCCTATAATCCCAGAACCCGGAAGGCTGAGACAGGATCACAAATGTAATTCAGCCTGGAAAACCTGAAGACTTAGTAAGACCCTGTCTCATAATATTAATTAATTTTTTTTTTTTTTTTTTTTTTGTCTTTTTGAGACAGGGTCTTCCTATGCAGTTGAGGCTGGCCTTGAACTCACTTTTGTAGCCCAGGCTGGTCTTGAACTCACACCAATCCTCCTGCCTCAGCCTCCCAAGTGCTGGGATTACAGGTGTGCGCCACCACGCCCGGCTAATTAATTATTTTTAAAATAGCCAGGGATGCAGTTCAGTGCAAAGGCTCTGGGCTCAATCTTCAGCACCAGATCTGAGGGGTGGAATATATATTATATTATATATTATATTATACTATACTGTACTATTCTATACTATACTATATTGTATGTGAGAGAAGAACCACACCATCTTGTGTTACTCCAGTAATTGGAAGCACACTGTCTTGGACTTTAACATTTGTGCCTGGATCTTCAGGAAAAGCCATTGCTCAACACGGAAACTTAGGTCTTAAACCCTTAATTCAGCCTTCTGTGGCAGTCTCGTCAACTCTCCTTTAAAAATTAAAAATAAATAAGGCCCATTCCTGGTGCATTGCCATTTTCTGACCTTCCTCTACGGACAGAAAACCCAAGGGAGCCCTGGGCCGCAGTGGCAAGCTCTTGCGTGCTGCTGAACCGAAAACTTTCTCAGCCAGTCCACTTGACCAGACTAGCATTAGCTTGCTGGCTTTTCTCAAATGTAAGTATTTGCTTTGGTTATGTAATGTTAATGCAGAAGGTCACGTATTCCCTCAGCACAATGAAGAAATGGCTTCTCGCTGACCCAGAAAGCTGAGCCCGAAGGAGAGACAAAGCAGAAGAAGAATAGCAGCTGAAGTAGGAGCTCGCTGCGCACCGCCTGCCCTGCCTTGAGTCCGGGCCTCATTTGCTCTGCATCAGTAATTCTATGCATCACTCTGTGCACACCAAGTGGAAGCTACTTTCGTCAGCCCTAAGGTAGGACACTTACTGTTAACAGCCCTGCCGTCCCTGGGTGTCCCGGGAGAAGCACGTCCCCCTGCCATGTGGCCCTGCCTCTCCCGTGGGGCAAGCCCACGGTCACTGACAACGTCCCTGGCAGATGCTCCAGGGGCCTCCTGGTTGCTGGGCAACAGCCCCTTATGACAGCCACACAGAGACTGCCAGGCAACAGCACTGAATGGGACCAGCTGTTCCCAGTGCGCTCCGGGCTCAGCAGATCCCACAGGGCCGTCTTCACAGGAGGCCAGGGGCTCCTGCTTCTCCACGTGACGGAGAGGCCATAGCGAGTCTATGCATGCTTGTCTGGATGCTCGCCAGTGGTGTCCAAGCAGAAACTGGGCCGAGCAAACTCCTACCCTGTGTGTGTCCTGGGAGGATGCCAGCCTTGAACTCTGTGCCGGGGGCCTGCAGAAACTGACGGAAAATCAGAGGCATCACAACCCACGTCCGATGAAATCAAAATATTTTTTTAAAAGGCTATTTCTTGGGCCCGGAGGGATGGCTCAGTGGTCTAAAGCGCCTGCTTGGGAAAGCTTGGGCAGCTCCAGGGACCACGGTTCGATCTCCGGCACCACATGCTGCGCCAGCCCTGCCCTTGGGGCGGGCTGAGCCAGCCATAAAAATGAGTGAATAAACAAATAAAGGTTCTGAAACAAAAATAAATTTTTTAAAAAAAGGCTATTTCTTATTAAGTCACACTTAAAATGACTTTCAAAGCTTCATATTTTGAAATAAATGCGATTTAGCTTCTTTTGTTCATAGATGAAAAAGATGACTAAGTGACGAAGAGCTGAATCACCGCGCTCTGCTGGAAACGCGCACATCCGCACTTGCGCACACGCTGCGTTTCACTGTAGCGTTCTGCGGTAAAGCCCTCCGTTCCTGCTGCAGCCAAGCCAAGCCCACCTTACCCCTCAGTCGTCCACGTCCTGACGCTCAACTCTACGTGAGGTGGGCCTTCCTCCCTGCCTACAACCTAGAAGGCACCCACCGAATTAACCAACCTAAGACCTCCCCGCAGAACACGAGGCCAGCCCACCTGCCCTGAGGTCCCTTTCCTCCACGAGGGCCCTGCCACATGCCCAGAGGACAGGGGCCACCAGCCACTGCTCCATAGTACAGCAGCTCCAGCTCGGGGCCCTCACCCCATCCACACCGGAGGTCTGGCAAGGTGCTTCCGGTCTGTTTCCCACCGCCCCCAACCCACCTGCGGCTTCCGCAGCGCGCCCCATGACCCCCACCCCACCATACTGAATTAATCACGGGTCCTTAAGCAGCATATCATGCGCTCTCTGGAAGTCTCGCTCCTCCTCCCGGCACACGCTCTGGAAAGATCATCCTTCAAAATCTACCAATAACGCTCACTCCTCTGAGCAAACATCCCTGATCTGAAAATGACTTACAAACATGCCTGGGCGAGTTCAGATGGGAGTCACACGTGCCAGTGGTCACGTGTGCTGCAGGGATCTGCCCGCCTGGCACTGCGGCCAGACCTCTGGGGACCTAGCATGCTCCTTACCATGAAGGAGGTTTTCAAACTATACTTGATACATACTTCGGGAACAGCAGTCCTAGGCAAGAGTGTACAATACGTGAGGACTTGGCATCTTTTTATTTTCCCTCACTAACTTCCCAAGTGATGATTGGCCTGTATCAGAGATGGAAAACACAATGTCCCCAAAACTTAAAAACCAGACTTCTTTTTTTTTTTTTTTTTTTTTATTATTCTTGTTTCAGAACCTTTGTTTGTTTATTCACTCACTTTTTTATGGCTGGCTCAGCCCGCCCTGAGGGCAGAGGCTGGCGCAGCATGTGGTGCCGGGGATCGAACCGCGGTCCCCGAAGCCGCCCAAGCTTCCCCAAGCAGGCGCTCTAGACCACTGAGCCATCCCTCCGGGCCCCAAAAACCAGACTTCTAAAGGAAGCAAATGTGCATTGAAAAAAATTCAGTCTCGCTGGGATGATTCAGTGTCCACAGATTTAAGATCTTTAAGATCCACCTCGTGCCTGCATGGCCAAGAAGGAGCGACGGAAGAGAGCCTTAGAGTCAGCCAGTGTCTCCTCGTGCCAGTCAGGTGATTGCGGGACCACGGAGGTGGTCTGTGGCCTTGTGGCAGCAGCTGCTGCCACCACTGCCTGCTTCCGGGAAGGATACGGCGTTTGAAGGGTGAGAGGAGGCAGGCAGGAGAAGGTATATAATGAATCTCAGCATGAAGCAGAAACAGGAAGAAATCCAAGAAAATGCAAAGAATGAGCCTGCACCAAGAAGAACTCTGAAGATGCTTCAGCCTTCTGCTGCTGGGTTGCTTGTTGGAAGAGAAAATGAGTTGTCTAAAGGCTTATCCAAAAGGAAACATTCAAATGACCAGTTAACACCCAAGACTTCAAGCTCTGGAGTAGTCACTGACCCAGAATCTAATGAAAATAAGAATTGTGGAAGAGTCACCCAAGAAGCATTTGATCTTATGATTAAAGAAAATCCATCTTCTCAATATTGGAAAGAGGGAGCCGAGCGTAGTGGCTCACGCCTGTAATCCCAGCACTTGGGAAGCTGAGGCAGGAGGATCGTTGTGAGTTCGAGACCAGCCTGGGCTACAAAAGTGAGCTCAAGGCCAGCCTGAACTGCACAGTGAGACCCTGTCTCAAAAATTAAAAAAAAAAAAAAAAAAAAAGTATTGGAAAGAGGGGCTCAGAGGGATGGCTCCGTGGTCTAAAGCGCCTGCTTGGGGAAGCTTGGGTGGCTGCAGGGACCGCGGTTCGATCCCCAGCACCACATGCTGCGCCAGCCCTTTCCTCAGGGTGTGTTGAGCCAGCCATAAAAATGAGTGAATAAACAAAGAAAGGTTCTGAAACAAGAAAATAAATAAATAAATAAATAAATAAATACAATAAATAAATAAATTCCAGCTACTTGGGAAGTGAGGTACCAGGCAGGTCTGTCAGCTCAAGACCAGCCTGTGCAGCCTCATGAGGCCGGCTCAGAGGACCAAAGAGAAGACCTTGTCACTGCGGGACTGAGTCCCCCAAGCACATTGTAAAGGTCATACCGCCCCCTTCCTTTAAAGGTGCCAAGAAGCTGAGGCAGCAGGAATGCCAGCAAACTTAAAGTGCTTTGAAAATCCATATATTCACGCCAAGAACATAATCCACTCAGAATTAGCTCATTCTCTTGAAATCAAATATTTGAACTGTTACCAATACTCTAGTTTAAAACAAACTTGTGTTTACCTTAAAGACAAAGTCGCCATCTCCTGACTCTTGGGTTTGTCTTCTTCAACTACACTGTATCTTCACAAGGGAAGTAAGCAACCACGCTCCATCCCCTCACCGCCCACCCCCGCAGCAGCCCAACCCATGCAGCTAGAGCACCAGCATACCCAGGTGTGCGCCCCTCCCTCACTGGGTGCGGACTGAACCTCCCTAGGGCCTCACACACGGAGGCACGCGCTCAGCCCACGCCGGTGACTGCGATCGCATTAACGTGAAATGCGGGAGCTGCACACTAAAGCAACCCATTCCCCAAAGCTGTCTGGATCTAGGCTCAGGGAAGTAATTTCCGGTTCTGACTAGCAATTCTTCAAGTAAATCCCGACTGTCCAATTGATGCAGGGATCTTTGGTGCAACTGAATTGGGGGGGGGCATCCTATTTTTTAAAAAGACTTAGAGCTAATTAACAAGAAAAAAACTATCCTAATTTTAAAACCTCCCAATTCACAAAATAGCACTCGCTCAGCATCCATCTCCCTCCCGACACTGAGAAATTAAACAGGAACAAACAATGCCCAGCAGCTCACGGGCTCGGCCACCAAGGGTAGCGGCAGCCAAGGGCAGCAGCACACACCCAGGCAGCGTTTCCCTCGCTCCTTTGGGAGCTAGCAACCCGCAGAAGCCTCCAACGTCATGTTTTTCCAGGAACTTAATTTCATGTGCATATTCTGACAGAAGCACCCTGCCCGGCATGTTCCTATGAGCGGCAACAGGGTCGCACAGGTTGCGCCAATCTGCACAGACAGACAGGAATTACAACCGGTGGAAACCTGAGTTCTGAGCTCGTCGGTGCTGAGAACCACGGAACTCCCACTCAGGTCAGAGCTTGTGGGCTCCCCAGGCCGCACAGGCTGGCCTGCTCTGCCTGGGAAGCCAGCATCGTCGGACTGATGGCCTGCGTGCAGAGTATTCACAATCCCAGGAACATACTGTGTAACTAGGGCTGTCAACACTGCAGAGTATATCTTCGCCACTATGTGTTCCTTAAGATAAAATGGATACCTTTTAAAGTACAATGCAAATGCATATGCCTTTCTAAGGTAAGTATGAAACAACAAATAGTCTTTCCTATGGAGAATTTTGCTTTTGAATTTACTTAGAACTGTAGATTTCTCAGAGTTCTTTGTTAGGAAAGAGAAGCTCTTTGAAAGTTCTCCCTTTTGACTACATGAATGAGGACATTTCTTCAGCAATATATTCAAACACACATAAATAGCTTTATTCTAGACTATCATTACCACATTTGAACTCAAAAGGTACCATCCTATTTAGATACAGTATTAGTTTTCTAAGTTGCAGTTTAAGCTTTGTAATGAACAGGTTTTTCACTCTCAGTTCAAGGTCTTTCTCTCTTAGGTACTCATCTTCAACCTGCAGGTGCCTCACAGACCCAGTCTGAGCCCCGGCAATGCTGCCTCCCGGGAAAAAGGACAGCATCTTAGTTACTCGTCTCTCACTGCTGGAGCAAACACCCGACACTCAAAGTGAGAAGAGGAAAGGTTTATTTGGCTCACAGTTGCTGGAGGTTCCAGTCCATATTCAGCTGACTGGCACATGCAGAGGACAACCTTTCACGGCAGCGGGCAAGAGCACTAGCACAGGGAGGGGTGGCAGCAGCTCAAGCAGCTAACTCCCCTTCCTTCTTTACACTGAAATGCAAATCACCTGCCCCAGGAGACACAGCACCCGTTTCCACAATTATCAGTTACAA
This sequence comes from Myocastor coypus, assembly GCA_004027025.1. NCBI lineage: Eukaryota > Metazoa > Chordata > Mammalia > Rodentia > Myocastoridae > Myocastor > Myocastor coypus. The sequence continues at coordinate 3,713 of PVJA010022578.1, read as the reverse complement.
ATTCCAGAAGCCGCCCTATGACTGCATGAAGATTTGGGGGCGGGGACACCTGTACACAAACCATAACAGGGGTCACAAGTTAGCAGTGCTGGGAGCTGGGACAGGGCTGGCCCTTGGTGAGCATAAATAATGCTGCACATACTGAGTCTTTTCTCCCCTACAAATAAACTCAAAACGCCAAGGATGAACGAAATAGTACAGTGCGTAAGCAGTGGCAGCGGCGATGCAAACCCAGGTCTGACCCAGGGCTTCCCGGGCTCTCTCACCGCGCTGATCGTGGTTCACACGGAACTGCAGCAAACTCAAGTTTGACTGATTCTCCCTACCACCATCCCCCAGCACTGTTTACACCCCTGAATCACTCCGTGCCTGTCTGCACTGAACCAGTCGTCAAAATAGTTTCTGCTTCATGAATTACTGACAATGCGATGCACATATTCCAAGTGTGGCCACCGCCTCACATTCGCACCCAAGCCTGCCGGCTGCAGTAGCAGGCCCTCCGTGGCAGTCTGATCCTCTTTCCGCCAGGCCTGCCTCCCTCCCTGCAAATCCCACGCAGCTGGCTGGCTCTGTCCTGGGTTTGTACCTTTGCTTTTGCTCTCTGACTCAGAAGTGCTTTATCTACCCATGGCCCTTCGTGGGCCATCGCAGTCTGCATCCTGTGCACTGTCATTCCGAGAAGCCCCAAGCTGACCTTTCTCCTCCTTGAAGCACCCGAACACTGCCTCTTTCTTTCCTGGAGCCAGGTTCACTGTGTAACGGACAGCTGAGTGGTTACCTTCTCCCCTAGCCCAGACAGATGGAGCTCCAAGTGTCCTCTAGAAGAGACAGTGTCCCGAGGCTTCCTACAGGCGCAAGGTCACTAGCAGCAGCCCTTGCACGCAGGAAGGGGCTTTTTACTAAGCATTCGTTTATTTGAATTTAATTGGCTTTTCATCTGGAAGATCCTTGTACTGAGTTCTATCCTCCATTGAAAACTTTCAAAAGCACTTTTTTTAAAAACTAGAAAGAACATATTTAAAAGAACTTGTATCAAGAATATGTGAAGAACCCTTACAATTCAATTTAGAAGCACTTTTATACCCACCCTCAGGCAAGGACCAGAAATCAATGGTACGGGTAACATTGCAAGATGTCATGGCAGGCGCCATCTAGAATACTGTGGGCAGTTTTCTCTGCATCTTGATTTTACCATGAAGAACTTAAATAACCTTATTACTTATAGCAAAATCATGTTGACAAAATCTCAAGAAATTAAAATACTTTCAGGGTCATATGACCAATTAAAACCTTAGTTCAGGGCCAGGGAGATAGCTCAGGGGCACAAGTGCCTGCCTGGAAAGTGCATGGTCCTGAGTTTGATCCCCAGTTCCGGGGGGTTAAAAAAAAAAAAAAAAAAAAACCTGAGTTGTTTGTACAACAAAGCTGTTTAATTTCTAGGTTAATGATTTTTTTTTCTCTTTAGCATCTCCTGGGCTATGAATCTACGTGTTTTCTCAAATATTAGTTGCAAAATCAATTACAGAAAGAGGAAAGATTCCCTTCAAAGCATTATTTGAATAGGGAGAATTTAAAATAAAAGTCAAAAATCGCGAGCCAGCCGGGCGTGGTGGCGCACACCTGTAATCCCAGCACTTGGGAGGCTGAGGCAGGAGGAGCAGTGTGAGTTTGAGACCAACCTGGGCTACAAAAGTGAGCTCAAAGCCAGCCTGAACTGCACAGTGAGACCCTGTCTCAAAAAGCAAATAAATAAATAAATAAATAAATAAAAATCACGAGCCACACACTGAAGATTTACTTATACAAAGTTTAATTTGCATCTTAATCTGCAAAGATTATAGCTGAACAAGAATATTAAAAAATGCAGTTTGGGCCCGGCAGGATGGCTCAGTGGACTAAAGTGCCTGCTTAGGAAAGCTTAAGCGGCTGCAGGGACCGCGGTTCGATCCCCGGGAACCACATGCTGCACCAGCCCTGTCCTCAGGGCAGGCTGAGCCAGCCATAAAAATAAATAAACAAACAAAAGGAAAAAAAAATGCAGTTTAACCTACTACAATTACAGAACATTTGACTATGTATACAACTATCTTCTCTTAGATCAAAGAGAAAAAATCTGTTGTACCAATAATCATTAGAAAATTTGTCATGTGTACACCCCATGCCCTGTATAACTACAACAAGGACAATAATATGCATTGTACCAATTTTTGTGAATGTTCTACTAACATGTTTTGAAACTGTCACATTGTAATTTCTTATTAAAAGTAATTAAAAAATAAAAAAAGTTCATAGGATAAAACCTTCAGCTCTGAATGTACACTTTAAGTTTCGCATTCTTTGCTGTAATACAAGAATCTCTGCCTTTTAATTGTTTTCCTAATGGTATTAGTGATCGCAATACAATAACTTTTGTTATGTGAGAAACATAACAAAGAAATACTGAACAAAGACAACCCACAAATTTCAAAAAAAATTTCAACTAATAAATATTCAAAGGTCTTCCTATCTAGAATTTATAGAGAACTAAAAACCATTAGGGTCCCAAAATTCAAAGACCCTATCCAGAAATGGGTGTCTGAGATGAACACACAGTTCTCAGAGAAAGAAATTCAACAAGCCTATAAATACATGAAGAAATGCTCCACATCACTAGCCATTCACGAAATACAAATCAAAACAGCACTTAGATACCATCTCACCCCAGAAAGAACAGCTTCTGTAAAGAACTCAGCCAACAACAAATGTTGGAGAGGCTGTGGGGAAAAAAGAAAGCTTCTCCACTGCTGGTGGGAATGCAGACCGGTGCAACCATTATGGAAAGCAGTGTGGAGACTCCTTAAAAAACTAGAGCTGGAGGGCCCAGCGGGATGGCTCAGTGGGCCCGGCGGGATGGCTCAGTGGTCTAAAGTGCCTGCTTGGGGAAGCTTGGGCGGCATCAGGGAGCGCGGTTCAATCCCCAGCACCACATGCTGCGCCAGCCCTGCTCTCCAGGCAGGCTGAGCCGGCCATGAAAATGAGTGAATAAACAAGCAAGGGTTCTGAAATAAGAAAAAAATAATAATAAATAAAATAAAATAAAAAATTTAATGTAATCCTAGCACTCGGGAGGCTGAGGCAGGAGGATTGGTGCGAGTTCGAGACCAGTCTGGGCTACAAAAGTAAGCTCAGGACCAGCCTCAACTGCATAGCAAGACCCTGTCTCAAAAAGATAAAAAATAAATAAATAAATAAATAAACTAGAGCTGGAAATCCCATTCAATCCAGCTATCCCTCTACTGGGAATTTTCCAGAAAAACTGAAAACATCAGATCATGGTGATATCTGTGCACCTATGTTTATAGCAGCACAATTTGTGATAGCTAAATCCTAAAAACAACCAAAATGTCCATCATCTGAAAATTGGTTGAAAAGATATGGTATTTTCATAAAATGGAATACTATTCAGCTACAAGGAATGATAAGCTAGAAGACTTAATATATAAATGGATGTATATTCAATGTGTACTCATTAGTGAAATAAACCATACCTACATATGCAAATATCATATAGTCTCCCTAGTTTAAGGACCCAAAAGAAGAAATAAGTTAATAAATAAATTTTGGGTGGCACCAGGAATCAATCTCAGGACCTTGCGTTTTCTGCAGTCTCAACCCCTATAATTTTTTTTTTAGAAGAGTGACTTAAATTCAAAGTCCAAGCCGGGCATGGTGGC
>PVJA010022577.1:0-34081 GCA_004027025.1 Myocastor coypus | reverse complement strand
AAATTAAACAATATTTACAATCAAACAAAAATGCAGATACCACTTCCCGAAAGATGTGGGATGCAATGAAAGCTGTCTTAAGAGGGAAATTGGTAGTGGTGAATTTTCATATCAGGAAAACAGAATGACCTCAAATAATAATCACAAGCTGCACCTCAAGCTCCTAGAAAAAGAAGAGCGAGACAAGCTGAAAGCCCAAAAATAAGGTAGGAAGTTATAAAGACTGGAGGAGAAATAAATACAATGATGATGAAGAAACAATACAAATAACTGAAGAATCAAGAAGTTTATTATACCAAAAAAGTTGATTCTTTGAAAGAATAAATAAAAGTGATAAACACCTAGCCAACTTTAGAAAAGAGTAAATAAAAAAAAAAAATGAAATTCATGTAATAAGGAATGAAAAGGGTAAGATTACCACAGCCTCTATAGAAATTCAGAATATCATCAGTATGTATTTCCAAAATCTTTACTCTCATGGAATGGAAGACACAGAAGAAATGGACAGATTCCTAGAAACATACAAAGTACCAAAGCTGAATGAATCAAGAAGATATAAAAATTGTGAACAACCCAATATCAATCAATGAAATTGAAAATGTAATAAAAAATCCACCAACCAATGAGGAAAACCTGAGGTCCTGATGGATTTACAGCTAAATTCTACAATAAATTTAGAGAAGATTTAATGACAACTCTTGTCAAACTGAAATTGAAAAGGAAGCAATTCTCCTAAACTCATTCAGGGAGAGAAGTACTACTCTGATGCCAAAAAAAAAAACAAAAAAAAAACAAAAACAAAAACAAAACAAAACAAAACAAAAAAACAGAGAAGGGCAACCAAAACATAGAACTACAGGCCAATCTCCCTAATAAACACAGATACAAAAATCTTCAATAAAATACTAGCGAACAGAATGCAGTAAATCATCAAGAACATTATACATCACAACCAAATAGGATTCATCCCAGGAATGCAGGGGTTTTACAACATATGAAAATCCATAAATGAAATAAAACACATCAACAGAGCCAAAGACAAAAATCACATGATCATCTCAAAAAATGCAGAAAAAGCTTTCGACAAAGTGCAACACTCATTCATGATAAATTATAAAAACCGTACTGCAAATCAGAATAGATGGACTTTGCTTCAACCTGATAAAAGCCATTTATGACAAACCAAGAGCCAACATCAAACTAAAGGGAAAAGAATTGAAAGCCTTCACTTTAAAATTAGAAGCAAGACAGGAATGCCCATTGTCACCACTCCTGTTCAGTATAGCTCTGGAAACATTAGTCAGAGCAGTAGACAAGAGTTATAAATAAAAAGGAGAATAATTGGAAAGAAGTGAGATGACATGATACTCTGCATAGAAGACCCCAAAAACTCCACTAGGAGACTTGTAGATTTAATAATCAAATTCAATAGTATAGCAGGATGCAAAATCAATGCTCAAATATTAATAGCCTTCCTGTACACAAACGAGGAATGTACAGAGTGAGAAATTATGAGAACCATGCCTTTCATAATAATATCTCCAAAAATGAAATACTTAGAAATCAGTTTTACAAAGAAAGTAAAAGATTTACACAGAGGAACTGTAGTACTCTTAAAAAGAGATCAAAGAGAATTTTAGAAAATGAAAAGATACTCCTTTTTCCTGGATAGGAATAACTAACACAATGACAATGGCCAAACTCCCAAAATTATACTAATTCAATGCAATCTTGATTAAAATGCCATCAATATACCTCAGAGATTTAGAAAAAAATTTTTAAAATTCATCTGGAATCAGAAGAGACCTAGTGTAGCAAAAACAATCCTGGGCATGAAAGGAAATGCAAGAAGCATCATAATCATTGACTAGAAATTACACTACAAAGCTAATGTGATAAAATCAGCATGGTACTGGGGAAAAACAGACCTGAAGACCAATGGAACAGATTAAAAGATGTAATCACCACTACAAACACTCTCAGTCACTTTATCTTTGACAGAGGGGCTAAACGTATTCACTGGAAGAAAAATAGCCTCTGTGGTAAAAGATGCTGAAAAAACTGGCTTTCCACATGATGAATGATAAAAATAGACCCATGTGTATCATCATGCACAAAACTACAGTCAACATGAATCAAAGATTTAAATATTAAAATTGGAACACTAAATATTCTGGAGGTGAAAGTACATAGAAATCTTAAATACATAGGGGTAGATAGAGAGTTTATAAACAAAAATCAAACTTCAAAGAATCAACAGTTGGGATCTTACCTTTTTGAAAAGTTTCTGTAAGTCTAAAGAAATCACCAACAGAGTAAAAAGAAAACCTATAAATTGGTAAAAAAAATTATAGCTGACTCTCCATCAGACAAAGGACTCCTTTCTAAAACATATAAATAATTTTAAGAATTGGGTCTCCAAAATTCAAAGACCCAATCCAAAAATGGGCATCCGAGATGAATATACACTTCACAAATGAAACATAAATGGTGAATAAGTATATGAAAAAATTTTCAGCATCACTGGCCATTCAAATGATGCAAATTAAAACATTTCTGAGATACCATCTTTTACAGAAAGAATGGCTAACATCATGAGCTTGCCCAATAACAAATGCTGGAGTGGTTATGGGGAAAAAAGAACCCTTCTCAATTGATGGTGGGAGTGCAGACTGGTCTAATCATTATGGAAATTCCTCAAAATCAAGGATTGGTGTTCCTAGGCAAGCCAGCTGTTTCCTTCCTAGGAGATATTGTTTGAAATGAACTGAGATTGTCATACTATAGAGATATATGAACAGCCATGTTTATAGCACCACAATTTGTCATAGCTAAATCTTGGAAACAACCCACATGCCTGTCAACTGAGGAATGCATAAAAAATATGTTACATTTTTATACAGTGGGTATTACTCAGCTATAAAAAAAAGACAAATTCAAGGCTTTCATAGATAAATGGTTGCAACTAGAGAAGATATTGGCAAGTGAAATAAAGCAAACCCACATGTGCAAACATCCTATTGTTTTGCAATTGTGAGAACCTGAAAGAGTAAGTAAAATCTGAAAAATAAAATTTATACTGTGAAAGTGAAATAATTTGTTTAATGGGATGAGAAAAAGGACAAAAGAAAGAAGTGAAAAGATGTATTGATGTATATATGCAGAATAGTGTGGATAATTCTACTGCTGATTTCTGCTGCTCCCCTAAAAGGAGCAGCTAATGCTTAACTATTTTTTTTCTTTTTATTCTTATTTTTTATTCTCAATATTTTCTAACTTTTTAATTGTTGTTTTGGTTTTTTTTTTAAACCAATTTTGCAGGTTTATATCTGGTAACCTGAACAACCAACTTGCAGATAGCATCATGCAATACATAAACCATTGTTGAATTCCCATTACTTTGTTTAATGTAATTGTGTACTGTTTCTATTTTTTTCACTAGTTTGTTTTCTTTAAAAATATAAAAAACATGCTCACTGATCATTTCAAATTCTTCATTCCTGCTGTGTGCTTAATCAATGTTGTCTGACTTCCATTCACACTATACTGAATTTATTTTATAATTGTCTGTAGTGATTTTTAAGTAGGGAACATTCTACCACAGGGTCTCTTTTTTGTTTGTGTTTCCACCTGGGGTTCTCCTTCTGAGCTGCCCTCTGTCACATTTATCTGCACTTCTGCTGTACTTTAAGGGACCACAACACTTCAATACGAGCAAAACAGAACTGTCCTTTTCTTCCTTACATATTTTTCTCTCTGATTTCCTGTTAGTGAAGAGAAACAACAACTCAAATAAAAATAATGAAAAAAATATAAATAAATAAAATAATAATAATGTCTTTTATTACCCTCATATTCAATCCAATCCAATTTATTTATTTATTTATTTATTTATTTATTTATTTATTTATTTTTGTCTTTTTGAGACAGGGTCTCGCTATGCAGTTGAGGCTGGCCTTGAGCTCACTTTTGTAGCCCAGGCTGGTCTCAAACTCGCACCAATCCTCCTGCCTCAGCCTCCCAGGTGCTGGGATTACAGGCGTGAGCCACCACGCCCGGCTACAATCCAATTTAATTTTGCCTTCTTCTGTCTTTTCATCCTACTTCCTTCTTTTTGCCCCAGTTTTTTTTTTTTTTTTTTTTTTTGTTTGTTTGTTTGTTTTGTTGAGACTGGGTCTCACTATTTAGTTTGTACTGGCCTTGAGCTCACAGAAGCCCTCTTGACCTGGCCTCTCAAGAGCTGACTTATGCACCTCCATCCCCAGATTTTCTGTTCTAATGCTAAGGCCTTTCTGTTTTCCCCCAGAATTGCCTCTTCACTTCCATTTTTGGGGTAGGGAGTACTGGGACCTTGCACTTGCACTTGCCAGGCAGGTGCTGTGACACAGAGCTACATCCCTGTTCCTACTTCCTCCCTTTCTAAGATTGATTTCAGTCTCATTTGACATTTAATCCTTTCAGCACTGCTGTCAAAATATTTCTCTGCTGCAGCATATCTTAGGTTGTTGGTGTTTTACTCCTGTGTTTGAAATCCATCAGCACTTCCTTATAACAATAGAGACAAAATATAAGTGTATGACACACACTACATGGCACTTGGTGCTCTGCCACATTTCCTGATCTAACAACATATTCTGCCTCTCGGGCGTGCTGTCAGCAGGCCTTCGGGAGCTTTCTGGTCTTTGTTTGCTATTGATGCCCATCTTCCCATGTCCTCTTTCCTATTCCCTGCCCAGTTCTCATCCTTTAATCCTGATATGCCTACTTTCTGCTTCTGTTTTCTACCCCATCCACTCATCTGACGTTGTTATCACTTCCTATGTTGTATTGCTTTTATATAGCACTTACTAATTCTACTCCAATGGTTTGAGTCTTCCCTGCACTGTAAGCTCCCTGAGAACACAATGATATTCTTATGAATGTCTTTACAACTATAGTGTGCCTATACAATATTCATAATAAAATTTTGTTGAATGAAAATAAATCATATTTGCTATCAGAAATAATCAAAAAGTCCTATATTCCAGTGCTTTTTCCTCATTGTATAATGCTGGTTAGCCTTTTAAAAATTGGTCACAACTCCTATGTGAATGTAGAGATATGTCCTAGCCTCAGGATAAAATGACTCTAATGGACAACCAAAGTGCTAGAGCCATTGTAATATAAACTGCGTTTTAAGTTAAGGACAGTCTCCATTGGACTGCCCACTCTCCAAACCCTAGCTGCAAGCCTAGAGATTTCCATGGTTGTGTTCATTTCTAACCAAAAAGTAACAAGTTTGAGTAGTCTCCACCATCCTCTCTGTCTTACTCATTAACTAGAACAACTTACAGAATTCACAAGAACACCATAATTGTGATTATAATTTCATTATAGAAAAAAACATGCAAATGAGAATGAATCAAGAGATGTGAGAGTCCCTAACGTGGAACTCTGTATCTTCTTCCCAGGGAGTCAGAAAGTGCCACCCACTCAGAACACTGATGTATGACATTCGCTAACCGAGGGAGCACACCTGCACTTTGGTGTCTCAGTGTTAATGAGGTTTCATTACACATGCATGGTTGAGTCAGGCAGCTGAATGCATTCTCTAGGTTCCCTTTGTGCCTTTGTGGTCAGGCTGGTCTCCCAACGGTTTAAGATCCCAGCCCTCTAGCGCAGGTTGAAATATTGCAGTATAAGATGTATTTAGAAAACTTAGGAAGCTGGGCGTGGTGGCGCATGCCTGTAATCCCAGCACTTGGGAGGCTGAGGCAGGAGGATCAGTGTGAGTTCGAGACCAGCCTGGTCTACAAAAGTGAGCTCAAGGGCAGCCTGAGCTTCATAATGAGATCCTGTCTCAAAAAGACCAAAAAAAAAAAAAAAAAAGCAATTAGAAAACTTAGAAGCTAGCATCAATGGTTCTCAAAAAAACATTAAAAAAAAAAACCCACTGAAGACCAATACTTATAATGAGCTAGAGGTGCAAAAATTCTCAACAAAGTACTAGAAAATTGAATTCAACAATATGTGAAAAGATCATTCACCACAATCAAGCTGGTTTCATCCCAGAGGTACAAGGATGATTTGACACACACAAGCCCATAAATACAATACATCATATTAACAAATGAATGATAGAAATCACTTTATTATCTCAGTAAATGAAAAAAAAGAATGGAAAAAAATTCAACATCTCTTCCTGATAAAATCCCAAAGCAAATTAGGTATAATAGAACCATGCCTCACATGAAGGTTTTCTATGACAAGCTCATGGCCAACATGTTAAATGAAGTAAGGATGAAAGTATTTCCTCTACCACCAGGAATAAGAAAAGTATGCCTAGTCTCTCAACTTATGTTCAATATAGAACAATGTAGCTGGAGTAATCAGGTAAGAAAAAGAAAGAGTATGTGTACAGATAGGGAAGGAATAAGTGAAATTATCCCTCTTTGCAAGTGATAGGATTCTATGCATAGACATTTAAAGTGTCCATTAAAAAGTATTAGACCCAGGGATATAGCTCAGTGGCACTACTGCCTGCTTGGCAAATGCAAGATCCTTGGTACTGCAAAAAAAAGTATTATAACTTACAAATTCAACAAAGTAGCAGGATACAAAACTCAGTAGCTCTTTGATGTATCAAAATTTTTCTGAGAGAAATATTATAGAAGCAATCTCAATCATGCTAGCTACACAAAGTAAAATACTTATGAAATGAAGGTAGTGAATGATCTCCATGATGAAAATTATATGATTTTTGAAGATACAAAAAGTAAAGATTTTTATGTTCCTGTGCTATAGTGTTCATATTACAAAAAGATATTTACACATTGAAGATAATCCTTAACAAAATACCAATGATGCTCTTCCTACACATCCTAAGAAGCCATCCTAACTGGAAAACCACTCTAAAATTCATATGGAAGCATAGAAGTTCTGCATAGCCAAAGCAATCTTGAGCAACAGTTAAGAAAGCTGGAGACATCAGAAGACCTGATTTGAACACATACCAAAAGAGCTGGGGGGATACTTCTGTGGCTTAAATACATGCCTGGTAAAAGCCAGGCCCTGAGTTTGATCCCTGGTACTGAAAAAAAAGAAAAAAATCACAGAGCCACAGTAGACCAAACAATATGACACTGGCATAAGAGAAATATAGACCACGGAACCTGAATGGAGCACAAAAATAAGCCCACATGTGTGCAGCCCATTGATTCTCAATGAAAGTATCAAAATTCATTGGACAGAGATCAACCTCTTCAACAAACCATGCTGGGAAAATGATATCCATATGCAAATTAAAACTAGATCCCTATCTCTTACTATGTACAAAAAAACCAAGTCAAAATGAATCAAAGACCTACTAATAAGGCCTAAAACTGAAGCTAGTAGAAGAGAATGTAGAAAGGCTACTTACATAAAAAGAACTCAACTATGTTCCCTACGATTTACTTTCATCGTAAATTCCTATAATTAAATAAGTAATAAAAAGTAAAGAATAGGGGCCCGGCGGGATGGCTCAGTGGTCTAAAGTGCCTGCTTGGGAAAGCTTGGGAGGCTTCAGGGACCATGGTTCGATCCCTGGCACCACATGCTGTGCCAGCCCTGCCCTCTGGGCGGGCTGAGCCAGCCATAAAAATGAGTGAATAAACAAATAAAGGTTCTGAAACAAGAAAAATAATAAATAAAATAAAAAATTCTTTAAAAAAAAAAAAGTAAAGAATAGAGAACTGCCAAGTCAAAAGGAGGACCACAGGAGACCCTAAGAGCCTGCTGTAATGCTGCTAAGAGTTTTATGTTCATTTTTCAGTTAACCCATAAGATGCTCATAATCCTAGCAAGTAGTTTAAGTTTCATTTCACAAATTAGTTTATTGAGGTTTAGAAAGGTTGAGAAGTGCAACTGAGGGCACAGTGCTAGTCAGTGGAAAGCCCAGTCAGTTTTTCTTTTTACTGCAAAATTTAAGCTCTGTCTACAGTGCCTTGTTTCAGAGATTGGCGAGGGAGTGATGAAAAAGCAGCTCAATATTTGTAGCACGGTACACAGGAAAGCCTTTAGGACTGATTGCTGCTGGGGCCCTGGCCCAATGCGTGGCGGCCCCTTTAGCAGCTGCACTGCCAGGCACAGCTCCTCTTCCCTTGCATCACCTGTTTCACTACAGTATTGTGGAAGCCCAGGAATTGCTGGCCTGCTGGTAAGGCTGCCGTATGGCTACCTATATAACATCGTTGCTTCAAAGGACAGATGAGCCCAGAGACAGGTGAGGGTGAGTTGAGAGCATTTGTCCCTGAATGCTAGTGAAGAGTAGCAAAAGAAAAAAGTAGGGAAATAAAGCACAAAAGAGAAACTGAAGAGAAAGGCAACTGAACTACACTTGGAATATTTTCCTGGAATGATTTCTGTAAGAGAAAACTGTTCCAATGAAAAGCAAAGAGGGCTGAGGAAATAGCTCAGTGGTCTAAGTGCCTGCCTGGCAAGTACAAGGACCCGAGTTCGATCCTCTGTACCACATGCCCTGTGGGCCCTGAGTATGGCCATACTCATGTCCATGTAGGAAAGAAGGCTGTGGTCATGCCTATAACAGACTATAACTGTTTTCAAAATAAAAATATTTAATGAAGAATATAGGTGAGGCTAGTGAGATAGCTCAACAGTCTAGAGTGCCTGCTTAGGCAAGTTCAGGTAACTGTGGGAAATGCAATTCGATCCCCGGCACCACATGCTGCGCCAGCCCCATCCTCAGGGCAGGCTGAGCCAGCCATAACATAAATACATACATACATACATACATACATACATACATACATACACTGTAAACCAGCTTAAAAAATAACAAGGAATATATTGGCTTTTCCTTCTACAAAGCATTAAAGCTTCTCTAAATGCTGTTCTAGCTCCTAAAAGTGTTGGAAGTGTGTCTACTATAATGTCTAACTTGTCATCTGGGGCACAAAACTGATGACATCTGAAGAGCATGACCACACCTGTTGCTGGGCCAGCCCCACCGCCTGGCTTCAGCCCTGGGGAAGACCCAGCTGAGGGAAGGGAAACTTTTCAATCACTGTTGTTACAGAAACATCACTGGAGTCATACTTTACTTCCCCAACTCTCTTTCATTTCAACTTACTGCAACCTCCCCGCTTTGCCTAAATGCCACTGAAGCAGACTCTGATGGGTCACAGTTAGCTACGAAATATCAAAGCTCATGAGCAGACCCAGGGGCTTATTTGTTGTGGCCCTCTTGCAGTGCTTGACCCTATTGCCCATCGGGCATCCATATTTTTGGCATCAGAAAGCCTGGCTACTTGGCAGCATCTGTACACTTTGTTTTCAAACTGAATGTTGGCTCTGTATTCATCCCTTTTCTGTGTCACCTGGGCCAGCTGCAGTTGTTTATTCAAACAGTAACTCGGGTGTTGCTGTGGAAACATTTGTAGACGTGTTAACATCTATAAATGGTGGACTGAGAAGATAGCATGGTAGGCCTTTAGGGAGAACAGAAAGCTGGTTTCCCAGGAAAGACCTTGTGCCCTAGGCCTGCCCTAAGTTTCAGCTTCTGCTCAAGTTTCTACAGTTCTTGTCTGCTGATGGCTCACCCTGAATGTCTCAGATGTGCCTGCCCTACAGGTGTCAGGACCTGGCCCCACAATCTTGTGAGCCAGCTATTGAAATCAGTCTTTTTAAAAACACATACCTATCGTCTTGGTCTTCTAAATGTGTGCTGCTTCTAATACTATCAATTATTATTATATGCTCCTTAAAATAAATTTTTTTAGAAAAAGATAATGAAAAAAAAGAGAGACAAGAGTGCCAGGGAGATAGCTCAGTGGCGTAAGTGCCTGCTTGGCAAGCACAACGTTCAGAGTTAGCTCCCGGTACCACAAAAATAAATAAATAAGTAAATAAATAAATAAATAAATAAATAAATAAATAAATAAAGTGCTCAAAAAAAGAGAGAACAAAAATGTAAGATTTCTTGAAAGCATGTGGTAATATTCAATCATATGTCCAATCTCGCATAACTCTATCTGTTAATCTGAGCAACAGATAACAAAAGATAATATATCAAACATTGTTAATCCAATATTCTTGTTTTGAAAATCTGTAACACATGTATGGTTGTATGTTACCCTGTTTCTGTATTTGTTTTTACTCTTCAAAATAAAATTATAATAAAAGGCACATGCACATATGTGTGAATGTATACCCTGTTAATTCTATTCCTTTAAAGGCCTCTGATTATAAATCTTTTCTACATTTTATTTACCATGCTTTCTTCCCCCTTTTTAAATGAAATCTACATTAATTCCAAGAGGTCACAGTGAATTATTATTTCTACACATGCTAGAAATCAAACAAAAATAAAATACCTTTCTAGAGCTTCAATGTTGACTTTGTTTCTTTTATAAATATTTAAACTTTATTTCATATACATGCTATATATAATAATTCCATTTCAGATTTAAGAGCTACAGTATGGCAGGAATGCTTGCTTACAATTACTGCTTCGTGCTTAGAAGGGCACAAACCACACCTGAGCTCCTGTCTTAAATCTACATCAGTGATGATGTTCTTTGAGGAAGAAAATTTCTATAAACTGTTTTTGACTTTATTCAATTAAAAATGGTTTCAACAAATATAAAAAGAGAAAATTCTTTTATTTATTTATTGCTTCATCATATAAGATAAAAAGAAAGCTCTGTACTCAGGAGAACAGAAATAATTTTGATGTGTTCATCTTCTTGGCACAAGAGTGCCAAGTGACTTACAAATTGCTAGCAAAAACACTGATGTTAAGTTCATCAAAGTTAGATCTGTCATAACGGGCACAGCATAAACAAGAGCACCTCTGACCGTGTACACTGCTGGAACTTGGAGCGAAACACTTCCTGACTCAGGTCATCAGCCACCTGTGCCAAGAGGGTGGGGATTTCGCTCAGGCATGCCTGGTGAGCATGTGGCTGTGAGTTTGATACCTGTTATCCCCCCAAAATAATAATATTAATGAGAACTCCCAGAGACAACCTCATACGCCAGTCTTCTGGGGAGATGTTGCCATTTACTAGGAAGAGATGAACTCAAAATTTCTTTAATAGAGAATTTCAAATGACTCAGAGATCTCAGGTAGGCTTGTTTGTCTTGATAAGGGTGGAAACACAGAACAGGTTCTTCTATTACACCTCAGCCATCACTGTTTTTCTTTTTTGGGTGGAGACCAATAACCTTCTCAGGTTGCCCCCAAAGCTGCCCACATCAAGCCTCTTTTAGAAATGTCACACATGGACAGTGGCCCTATCTTTAAGTTCTCTTTTTATGACTCACCCATTTAATTTCTTCAGCTATGTCTATATGTTTGACTCCTGGATATTTAACTGGTTGCTTTATTGAACTCTTTTAAAATTTTTTTTAATTTTCTTTATTTATTTTTTTCTTGTTTCAGAATTTTTGTTTGTTTATTTATTTTTATGGTTGGCTCAGCCTGCCCTGAGGGTAAGGCTGGCGCAGCATGTGGTGCCGGGAATCGAACCGTGGTCCCTGCAGCTGCCTAAGCTTTCCTAAGCAGGCGCTTTAGACCACTGAGCCATCCTGCCGGGCCAAATTATTATTATTATTTTTTTCGATACTGGGGATTGAACTCAGGACCCTGCACTTGCCAGGCAAGTGCTTATTCCACTGAGCTATCTCCCTGGCCTATTGAACTCTTCATCACATTTCAAACTACTAACCATCACCACATCAATGTTTTAGTTCTACCTTAAATATAAGTAAATACAATTTTTGTTTTGCTCTTTTCTACTGCAACACCTTCCTTTCCTTGTTCCTGGCCACAGTTAGTGCATCTCTTTACCTAATCATCCCCAGAAAGCTTCAAGCTGCTCTGAATTCTTCTCTCCCCATCTTTATCTCCTCAGTCTTTAAATTGGGGTACATTTCTCCTTTCCATCTCTTCCTCTCTGATAATTCATTCCACTGCCTTAAATTAGAAACTCCTCCATTATCCCAGTTGTATTGTTTTCTAAAATTACAATTTCTTTGTTCATGTCTATCCTTTATGTTACTCTCCACAGCTCACAGAAGTCTGTAGGTTGCACTATAACTACTACACTGCCATTATAGCTATTACATTATTTTGTATTTCTTCCCATACTTGGTCATTCCTTCTAGGCTTATGGTCACTCATTTAATTTGCATTGAATGAGTCAACATGCTGCTCACTAGTCTATAACAAAGACACATTAATTTGCTAGAAACATAAATTAGGCTTTTCTGTAGAATAAAATCAAGATATTAGACTACCGAATCCAGTTGGTTTTTTTTTTTTTTTTTTTTTTTTTTTTTTTTTTTTTTTTTTTTTTTTTTTTTTTTTTTTTTTTTTTTTTTTTTTTTTTTTTTTGTTCTCACACCTAGTATCTTTGTAGTGATTCAAGTCATTCAAATACAAGGATTTTTTGCCTGGCATCTGTGAATGAACTTCTAAATGATTAAAATTTATGAGAAACTTCACCTATTTTTTCTGGAGAATGACCGTGTTTCCCACCCAGTGCTCCAAGACCCCAGGGTCCAGTGTGGAGGCTCTGTACCCTGACTGCAGTGCTCCCTGAGTGCAGGGCACTGAGTATGCGTTTCCTCCCTAGTACCATGCCCAGCTTCCACGACCTTAAGTTTGCCTCACAAAACTGCACTTAGTGGATCAATGTAGGTAAAGGACTTAGCATGTGTATCTGGCTGTATAGCTCTCACCTGCGAAAATAATAGATGCACAGATAATGATTACTGTTATTAAAAATGGAGGGCGGAAAATTCAAAAGGCCACAGCTGAATGTTTAGAGTTATCCACAAAGAAGCGACGGCGGAAACTGCACCCTAGGAGTGGTCCAGTTGGACAGAGAGTGTCAAGAAGGACTGGGCTTCTGACTAAATTCCCAGTGAGGGAAAGGGCTCAGGAAAGAGTTCTTGAGAAATGGGAGGACTTGAAAATCCAGGGCAGGAATTTTATCATAAAAGGTAAGGTTAAGCCTTCCTGAAGTCAGGGAAAAAACATGCAGAGTCCAAAAGGACTGGATTTGGGGAGCAGGAAGATATGCTATTTCTAGTAGCAAATTGCAACCTGTTCTTGTTGCCTTAGGAGCAACAGAAATTTATTCTTACTGTTCTGGAGGACAGGACCTGTGATCAGGAGGTCAGCAGGGCAGTCTCTCCTCCCTGCCTCCCCCAGAGGCCCCATGGAGAACCCTTTCCTTCCTGTTCTGGGTGAGAAAATGAAATGATACCAAGGCCTGGAATAGCATGTGGGTCGGTGAGGTGGGAAGCCCGAAAATGTCTCTGGGGTCTGGGAGTGCAACTCCTTTGCTGTTTCTAATGGTAGTCATTGGAAAAGCCACCTCCCTGATTGAGTCCACTTCAAAATTTACTTGGTTGCTCTTTCCAAGTCTCTAGTAGTTTTTATTTTATTTTGCTTATTATCTATTTCATTAATTTATACTGTTATTATTACTATGTCTTTTTTGTTTATTGGGAGATTCATTGTTTGATTTTTTTCAGGTGTACAGTGAAGTCCTTCACTTTAGAGATTTCTTTTTTTCATATAATTATTAAATACCACCGATCTTCCTCTGAACACTGATTTAGCTATAGCCAATGGGGTTCTAAGTCCTTCATTTTCACGTGGTTCAAAATAGCTTTGGAATATTTCACAATCTCTTATTAACATCATTATTTAGAATTGTTTCTTTTAATTTCCAAATATGTAGGAATTTTCATCCCAATTTTGGTTAATAGCTTCTAGTTTGATGTCCTTTATTGGTCGGCACGCTCTGGATCTGTACAATGAGGAGGCGCGTCACGAGAAGGCTGCCAGCGCAGGACACACCGCCCCTCCCGTTCCCCCTTCCTTCCCTGGCTCCAATCGCTCTTCTCCTTATTTACAGAAGCGTTTTTCCATTTGCCTCCTTTATTCTCTTTTTTCTTGTCTCTTTCTTTTTCCCTTTCTTCATTCCCTCGTTCTCATTCTCATTTGAACGTTTTCTTTCCATTTTTTAAAATGTCCATTATACATTTTGGTCCTTATTTCTACTTTCAATGTCTCACAATGGAGAAAAAACACTTTAATCACATGTGTCCAATTTGCTTCACTTAAGGGCATCATCTCAAGGTGTATCCATGCAGTAGAAATGTCTCACGTTTATTGTTCTTTATGGACAATCTATGTCTTCTTTATACATTCATCAACTGATGAACATTTGGGCTGTTTTAAAGATTTAGCTATTACAAAATGTGCCCATAAAAGCACAGTTCTGAATAAATCACTGTGGCCTCATGCTTTTAATTCTTTCAAGAAGGTACCAACAGGGCTGGGGAGGTAGTTCAGAGGTCCAAGCACCTGCCTGGCAAGCTCGATCCCAAGTATCGAATGCTGTGCTGGCCCCAGAGCTCTGGGCTCACTGCGCCTGACATAGAAACCCGGCATGGTCTCATACGTCGGTAATCCCTGCACAAGGGAGGCTTAAACAGGATCGCTATGAGGCTGAGCTGTGTAGTGCGACCCTGTACCAAATAAATCAATCAATAAATAAGAATTTTTTTTTTTTAAAAGGTACCAAGAAAGAGAATACCTGGGATGAATGGAACCTCTAATTCTGTTGTTTTGAAGAACTTCCAGAATGGCTGCAGCTGTGCGCACTCTCTCCAGCCATGGAAAAAAGTTTCCCCACCCCCAGCCTTATTAGCATTTGCTATCCGTTGATTTCTTGACTATAACCATTCTTTCTGGGGTGAAATGGTATGTCAACATTGTTTTAATTAGCACCTCTCAAATGACAAGTGATCTTGAGCATTTTTTCATATGTTTATTCACCACTTCTTCTTCATCTGAGAAGTGTGTTTTTCGTTTTTGTTTTTCGCATTTCAGATGCCTGTTTTTGGATTGGGTCATTAAATTTGGGAGACGATTTGATTTTTATTTATTTATTTTTTACTCCTTTATATATTTTGGGCATTAGTCCTTCATCTGAGAAATTTTATGACTGGCTCAGCCTACCCTGAGGGCAGGGCTGGCGCAGCATGTGGTGCCGGGGATCGAACTGAGGTCCCTGAGGCTGCCTAAGCTTCCCTAAGCAGGTGCTTTAGACCACTGAGCCATCCTGCCAGCCTTCAATAAGATTAAGATTTTGAGAGTGCAAGTGTTGTTTCTTTGTGATAGTTCCTGTGTGACTGGATCTCTCTCTCTCTCTCTCTCTCTCTCTCTCTCTCTCTCTCTCTCTCTCTCTCTCTCTCTCTCTCTCTCTCTTTCTCTGTCTGTCTCACTCTCCCAGATCTCCCCCTCCCCTGGAAACTGAACTCAAGACCTTGCACTTTCCATGCAGGTGCTTATGCCACACTGAGTTACCTCCCTGGCCCCCTTTGATCTATTTCAGTCTTAGTTTAGTGCATGTTGAAAACCAGCTTTGAGCAGCGCCATTTATTAAAAAGGCTGTTTTTCTTCCCTTGAAGATGTTTGGCTCCTTTGTTAAGATGCCTGAGTATGTTTGGCTCCTTTGTTAAGATGCCTGAGTATGTTTGGAGTTGTATCTAATCTGTTCCATTGATCCTGGTGTCTGGCTTTTTATTTTTCCAGTACCAGCTGTTATTATCACAGCAGTTTTGTACTTGAAGTCAGTGATTGTGATGCCTCCTGTCTTGCCTTTGCTGTCCAGAATTGTTTTTACAATTCTTGGTCTCTTCTTGCTCCGGATGAATTTGATGATTGTTTTCTCTAACTTTGTGGGACATGCTGTTGGTATTTTGAATTAGATTGAATTAAATCTGTATAACAACTTTGGGATTATGGCCATTTTTACAATATTAATTCATCATACCCAAGAACAAGAGATGGCTTTCCATTTTTTGATATCTCTTCAATCTCCCTTTTCAGAGCACTGTAGTTTTCACCATACAGGTCTTTTACCTTCTTCATTACATTGATTCCTGCCACAAACTGGAATGACTCTCTCTTGATGGTCCCAGGGAAAAATGGCAAGGGTATTTAGAAAAATAGACAAGAGATGAAAGCTGAGGTCAGGTGGATGTCTCTCTCTGGGTGGGATGAATGGAACTGCGGAACTACAGCAGGAGGGATTGACTTATATTTTTGACAAAGTCAGTATCACAAGACAAAAGTTGCCTAGTGAATAATGACTGGAACTGCCATAGGCAAGACTGTTTTCTCAGTGCTCAAGTATTTCCAGCTTCCTCCACTTCCTACAGATTCTTTCATATTTCATTTTTTTGAATGCTATTGTGAAAGTTGTTTCTGTAATTTCCCTCTCAGGAAGTTTGTCATTTGTGTACAGAAATGTTACTGGTTTTTGAGTGTCGATTTTTATATTTAGCTATGCAACTGAATTTATTTATTTCTTCCATTGTGTTTGTTAAGGTTAGCTAAGGGTTTGTCCATTTTATTTAATCTTTCATACAACCAACACTTTTACTCATTGATTCTTGGTGTTATTTTCTTAGTCTTAATTGCACTAATATCTATTTTGACCTCTATAATCTCTTATCTCATATCAGTTTTGGGCTTCACTTGTCCTTCTTTTTCCAGAAGCTCAAAGTTCAACAACAGGTTCTTTATCTCAATCTACTCTGTTTTACTGATACAAGAATTTACTACTATAAATTTCCTTATTAGGAACATTTTCCTTGTTTCATGTAAATGTGAGTATGTTTTATTCATATTATCACTTAATTTTAGAAACTATTTTCTTCTTTAATTTCATCTCTGACCCACTGATTATTCAGGATGATGTTACTTAATTTCCATGTAGTCATGAAGTTTTTATTCTTTTTTGCCATTGATTTCCCATTTGTTGCACTATGACCCTGAGGATAGGCATGGGACAACTTCTTTTGCATTTACTTAAGCATGGTCTATGAGCTAGCATGTTCTCTAGTCTGGAGAATGTTTCATATACAGTTGAGAAGAATGTGTATTCTAATGTTGTGGGGTGAAACACTGCAGACATCTAATAAATGCTTTTGTTCAAAATTTTGGTTCAGTTCAGTTTCTTTGTTGATCTTTTCTCCTGGTTGATCAGTTTATTTGAGATGTTGGGCACTGACTGGCCCCCTTACAACTGTTAGTGCTTATTTGATTTTTCATGTTCTTTAATATTAGTTTATATATTTGGGTGCACTATTGTTTGGTGCATATATTTACAGTTGTTATCTCTTCTTTTTAGTTTGTTCCTTTTATAAGGATATAATGACTTTGTTTATCTCTGTTGACCAAGCTTTGCTTGAAATTCATTTTGTCTACAGTAGAATAGCTATCACTGTTTTTTTCTGAGTTCCTGTCACATGAGTTCTTTCACACGGAGTTTTCACTCTTTTTCAGTCCATCAATTTCTTTTTTAATTAAATGTATTTCTCATATGCAGCCTATTATTGGACCTTGCTTCTTAATCCTTTCTGCCTGTCTGTTTCTTTTGATTGGTGAATTGAGAGACTACTTACAATGCTGGTTATACCTGATATCTATTTACTTAACCTTGTCATATTATTTTCCTGTTTCCTTTGCCACTTCTTTGTCTAATTACTTTCCTTGCCTGGTGGATATATTCTGTTGGGGTTTACAGAATTTTAATCCTCATTATCCCTTTCTACAGTGTCCTTTGGAACATTTTGGAGTGCTAGTTTAGTGGTCACAAATTTCTTTGTCATGGGAGTATCTTATTTCTTCATCAATTTTGAAAGACAGTTTTGCAGGATTCATCAATGTGCATTGGAGTTGTTTTCCTTTATGCTTGAATTACTTTGCTCCAACTCTCCTTCCCTTGATTATTTGTGTTGAGAAACTTACTGTGATTCTGATGAGCTTTTCTTTATTAGTGAGTTGTTTCTTTTCTTTAATGTTTTCTTTCTTTCTTTCTTTCTTTCTTTCTTTCTTTCTTTCCTTTTTGAGACAAAGTCTTGCTATGTAGTTCAAGCTGATCTTGAGCTCGCTGTGTATCCTAGGCTGGTCTTGGGCTTGTAACAATCCTCCTGCCTCAGCCTCCCCAGTTCTGGGGTTGTAGGGATGCACCTCTTCACCTGGCTTCTATGAATTTTCAATATCCCGTTCTTGTGTTGAATTTTTGGAATCTTGACTATGACATGCTCTGATATAGGTAGCATTATCACGGCAAGATGGAATTACATGTTTCAGTTATCTAAATGTCAAACATTTTATTCCTTCTTGGCAAGTTCTCTGCCATTCCTCCTGTGAACAGGTTTTCTTTTCTAATGTTCTTGTGCTGTCTCTTGTTTATTCATTGGCTCCAGTCAATCTTATGTTTTTCTTCTTTGTGTCATCTAGCAGCTGTTCAGTTCAATTTTCATGGTTCCTTGCTTTTTAAAAGAAGTTTTTTCATTGTCAATACCTATGAGCCTGTCTTCTACACCTGATAGTCTGTTATTTTCTCATTCTGTTTCTTTGGAACTTTTCATCTCTTGGATATCTGTCTGTCTGTGTTCATGGATTTCCTTTCTTTACTACATTGGGAATTCATTGTTTGTATCATTTTCCTAAGCTCCTCTGTGTTTTTTTTTTTTTTTTTCTCTATTTGCTCTAGAGTCACTAAGCATGATCTTCTTTACAGTCACCATTTCTGTGATTATCTCAGAAAGTATTTCTGATTAGATCTTTTTCTATTGCTTCATTAATCTGTTTTATTACTTTCACTGTTACCATTGTTAAGAGTCCAGACATGTGGTCTTTGAATCATTCTGCCTTATTGTCCCTTGGGCTTGCCTTTGATGAACTGGAAATCTGGGGTTGCATCTTGCTTAAGTGTCCTCTGTTGTCTAGTTTTTAGGGGTTTTTTAGTTTACTTTTTTGGGGGTTAATGCCTATAAATGCGTATAGTAGGCACTTTTATTGCTAGTATTTAGAATCCTTAGAAGTTCACTTTTTCTTAGAGGTTCTTGCCAGAATACCTAGTTTTACTGCTTTTAGTATGTTGTAAGATTCTGCTTCTTGAATTTATTTGGGATGAGAAACTGCTGACTATTTGGCCTAGCCCCTGGTTCTTTGTTACTGGCTTTTGTACTGTTTGTGTCATTTAGTTAACCTCTGTCTTAGAATACTAGTGAGAACAGCTGATTAGAACAATTCTGTCACTTTGGCTAACACAGTACAATCAGCAATAACAACAGCATCAGAAACAACCTAGGAAATGACAGGCTCTGTTAATTATTAATTTGGCAACTTTAACCATATTAATCATATTTTTGGTTATATATCATAAGCTAAAACAAAGTAGAAAATTATATATAGTAAATATACCTTCAATATGCTGAATTTATCCTTGGGAAAAATTTAAAAGAGATTAAGGGAGAAATAGAGACATAGAAACAAGGAAAAGATTATAAGGAAGGTAGAGGACAAAGGAAGAGTGCACAAATTTTTGGCAAGACAGAAAGGAAAGAAGAAGGATGAAATAAAAATAGGAACAGAGTAGAACAGCAACAAAAACTAAGAACAATGTTCACACTCATAAAAAAAGCAATCAAGAACAAAAGAAAATTTAAAAAGAATACCAAGTGTTTTGGTTTGTATCAAGTTGTCCACTCAAAGCCTCATGCAGTCATAGGGGAGGGACATCTAAAGTCTGAGATTAACTCATGATCCACTGGGATTATGAGCCTTAGTCCTGCTGGGATTGTGGGTGTGAGTACTTCCTAGCCTGGGGTGGAGAGCTTGAATGCAAGTTAGAGAGATAGACTTGCTCTCTGTTACCATTTTGTTGCTGCTGCTCCTCCCACTTGCTGTTTTGCTCTTTGCTACCACCAGGAACGGCTGCCCTCTGTCATGTGCCAGTCTGCCTTGGTACCAGCTGAGTATGGACTGAAATCTCCAGTAACTATGAGCTAAAAGAACCTTTCCTTCCTTTATTTTGCATGTCCTGTATTTGTCCCAGCAGTTAGAGAAGACTAACCGAGGCAGAATTTGATATCACAGAAGTAGGGTCATTGCTGTGACTAAACCTGACCATATGGATTACAAGTTTTTGGGAATGGCTTATGGAGACGCATAAGAAAGGTTCAGAGATGTCACCTACTTGTAAAGAGCTGGAACAGCTTCAGGTGTTCTGTTTGGGAGATTCTCGTCAGAGCTCATAGAAAACCAGCCTGTAAAGACTAGGCTGGGGAGGTTTCTGCTGGGAAGTATGATTGCATTGGTTGTTAGGCTCCAGATGATTTGTGTTACTGCTTGGCAAACAATTTGCCTGGATTTTGCTTGTGTCCAGACACTTTGCCTAAGATGGAGATTAAGCATGATGGACTGATTAATCTAGCAAAAGATGTATCGAAGCAGCCAAAAGCTGAGTGAGTGGCATGGATGCTGTTAGTGGCTTCTAGCCATATTTATGTTGAGAATCAAGAGCAAAGAGACCAACAGGATGGCTGAAGATGTCAGTTTGGCTAGAAAGGAAGCTCCAGGAAAGCTGTGGACTGGAAACTAGTGCTGAGAATCAGTAAATCAGTGAATCAAACCAGTGAATCAAAAGGATGGCCTGAGGGCATCACTGAAGGCAGATTGTCTCCACTCTTTGTGCCTCAGAACTGCAAGGGAGAGAATTTTCTTTGAGGAGAAAGCTGCAGAGCTCCATGTTCCAGAAGGGAAGCAGTGGCCACACCAGGTTCCAAAATGGCACTGGCATGGGGAATTTATTCCTTGGGATCAGGGTTAGGGTGTTCATCAGTCCAGGCACTCAATCCCTACAGCCAAGAGAAAAGGAAGCCTGGCCACTGCTCCAGCTGCAGCAGACCTTGACATGATCTGTTTGGTTCTAGGCACTTGCAGAATGCAGGAGTTCTGAGGTGAAGAAGGCTTCCACCTTGATTTCAGAAGAAGGCTGAGAGGCCAGGCAGTGTGCTCCTAGAGGACTATGTGTAACGGTATGAGTGAGAAGTCTATTCAGTGGAAACCCCAGAAGTTTGGAAAATCCAGGAATGTGGATCATCTAAGGGAAATTGCAATGAGGGTACAAAGCCAGCCTAAGAGAGATGCTATGGGAGCTACAACCACCAGAAGTGCCATAGGGACAGAACCACATGGAGCTCACAATTTGCCATAGACTGTTTTCGATGATCCATGAGGTCATACAGGATTTAATGTTTGTCCTGTTGGATTTTGAACTTGTGCTGATCTCAATGCTTGATATCCTGCTGTGTGTGCCTTTTGGGATGATAATGTTTGTTTTGCACCATTGAATGTTGAAAGTATTTAACTTTTCTTTTGTATAGGAACTTATAGCTAGGAGCTTGCCTTTGATCTTGGAGGAAACTTGGGACTTGGACTTTTCAGCAATGCTGAAACTGTTGGGACTTTGGCAACTCTCAAAGATGGACCAAAATGTCTTTTGTATAAAGGGAAGTGCATGAGACTTTGGGGGTCCAATGGTGTAATGTTATGGTTTTTTTCTAGGTGTTCCTCCAAAGCCTCATGCAGTCATAGGACAGGAACGTCTAAATTTTGCGATTAACTTATGACCCACTGGGATTGTGGTTTTTAGTCCTGCTGGGATTATGGGTGTGAGTACTTCCCAGCTTGGGGTGGAGAGCCTGAATGCAACTTAGAGAGACTTCCTCTTTGTTGCATTTTGTTGCTGCTACTTCTCCCATTTGTTCTTTTGCTCTTTGCCACTACCATGAAAGGATGCCCTCTGCCATGTGCCAGTCTGCCTTGGTGCCAGCTGAGTGTGAGTTGAAATGTCCAGTAACTGTGAGCTAAGTAAACCTTTCCTTCCTTCATTTTGAATGCCGGTGTTTGTCCCAGCAACGAGAGAAGAGTAACTGACATACCAAGAGAGAGAGAGAAAAAAAAACCAAAGAATGAAGGGATGAAGTGTCCACTTCCACCGGTGTCTCTACTGTCACTGGGAGATGGAGTGGGCGGCCAGAGCTCAGACACATGTTGGTGATCCCAAGAGGCCTGCACCTTAGGCTGCACTGAAAATCAATGTGGCCTTAGCTCCGAGGCTGCAGCCAGCTTTGTTCCTCCTGCAGTGCTCTGACTCCTCCGGCTTCAGTTCAGCTCTCTGGCTTCCTGCTGACTTGAACTTGGTTCTACCTCAGCCTCGTGCCAGGAGCCACCAGTTGGAGGCACCCCAAACCTGCTCAGTCTGAGTTTGGAGCTCCGTTGACTCCCCTCAACATGGCTATCAGCCAATCCCCCTCTCCCAGGAGACATCTGCACCCAAGTTACTTGCCAGCCTCTACAGTCCACTGAATCCCTTGGGTCGACTGTTGTGTTCCCCGGGTAGGCTTTTCCATGGGGGCCACTGGGCTCTCCAGCATTCACTCTGTTTCCACATGTTCAAGCTATCTCTCCCACTCAGCAAGCCAGGGGTCAGGGAGAAAGCACCGCTGCTTCTTCCATCTTCTGCTTGGAAGTCTCTGCACTCTCCTGAGGGGCTTCACTTCTCACTTCAGATCCTTGCTGGGTCCTCGGGGACCCACTTCCTTCCTTCTCTTCTTCACATTGCTACATTCCACTGTCTGTGTACCAAACTTCAGAGAGGCTGTTGCTCTGATGTTCAGCTCTTCGCCATCTTTCCAGAAGTTTCTTTAATGCCATTTAATCAGGGAAATAGTCTCACATACATATGTTTTGTTTTTCCCTGTATTGAGAATCAAATCCAAGAAGTGATGCTCACTAACTACTGATCACTTTTTAAAAGCTGTATTGAGATGTATTTTCTCACTCAGAATGAGTTTTTCTTGCTGCATGTTACTTTAACATTGAAAAGAATGGATGTTACGTGCATCATGGAGACCACTGTGAAGCAGCTCCGAGCAGGACTGAGATTAACCACTGGCCTCCCTGTGTACTTGTGGATCTGCACCAGCCCTAGGCCCCTTCTCTGGAGATGTGTGGGAATCTCCTAGTAAGTGAATGTCTGTAATCCCTGGCCCCTACTGGGGCCTGGAATGGTGGGCAAAGCCGAGATACCTCAAGGGACAAGACAAGGCCACAGCTAAGGACACCTGGCTCCAATCTCAATTAGACAAGGGCTGTAGCTTCAGGCATGTCACTCCTGGGTGGAGATCAAGTCTGCTCTCCTGAATTAACATAGTGCCTTCCTTGGAGAAGTCCTTGAGCAGTTCCCGCCCTTCTTGAATATTCTCTTCCCTTGTTCTGATAACCAAGTAAATATAGTCCCACCAGAGAGGATCTTGGCCTTAACCCTGAGGAAATCCCAGACTGGAGGAGAGGGCTTTGGTGCTCTTGGAGCCCGGACATCATTCTTGTGTTTCTTTTAGTTAGCCTTCACTGTCCACTCCTTTGAGAGACTGCAGACTGACAGGTCTGCAGTAGCTAAGGGACACAATTAGCCCCATACATTCTTCCAGGGTAGGGTTGCTTGGTCCATGTGTGTAATTAGATGAACTGACTGATAATGTTTTAGAATTTCTGTGTGTTTATTTTTCTATTTAGTAGGAAGGAGTATTAGCATATTCACCTATAACTGAAAGTTTCTGTTTTTTTTCCTTTTAGTTCTATTACCTTTGTTCCATAATGTGAAGATCTATCATTAGATGCATGTGCAGAGTTTTCTATCTGCTTGATTAGTTTTCTTCCTTAACACTGTGAAGTGTCCTTATTTATATCTAATGTATTCCTTATACTTAAAACTACTTTAATTGATATTAATATATGATTCTACTTTTCTTTCATGTAATGTTTACAGGATATATCTATATATATTTAATATATAATATATATTTCTTCTACACTTATACTTTTTCAATCTCCATTTAAAGTGGATATCTTATAATAACACATAGTTATGTCTTGCTTTCATAAAATCCAATCTGACATCCATTCTTAAAGTAGTGTTTAAGACATTTACCTTTAATGTAATTGTTGGTACTGTTCGATTTATGTCTACCATCTCACTATTTATTTGTATTCCGTCTGATTTTTTCCTCTCTTGAAAAAGTTCATTAATTTCAAAATGTCATTTGCTGATTAGCCTTTTAGTTATTGATGTTAGGCTACAGTGAAATATACAATAACACTTAGGCACTGTAGCCATAAGTTCTAATTCTATATATTTTCTAAATGTCATGATATGTTATTTTAGATACTTTTAAGGAAAGTGAAAAATGAGAAGCATGTACCTTTTGTGTATGCTGTGTGTCTGTGTGCAGTGTTCACTACTTCTTGTGCCTCTCATCATGTGTCACAGCTCCTGTCCACCTGATTTAATTTTCTTCCATCAGGATAACTTCCTGTGCTAAGTTGCTTTTCTTTCCTGGAGCAGTCTTGGCATTGGAACTCAGGGCCCTCAAACTGAGCTACATCAAGTCCTTTTTCTCACTCTTAGTTTTAAGGCAGGAGTTTCCTAAACTGCTAAACTGTCCAGGCTAGTCTTGAACTTTTGATCATCCTGCCTAAGCCACCCAGAGTATTGGGACTATAGGCCTGGGCTGCTATGCCCACCTGTGATATTTCTTTCTGTATGGCTCCAGTGAGGATGAATGCTTTCAGCTTTGGTCATCTGAAAAGAAGTCTATAGCTTACTTACAGTTCTGAACTGTTTTGCTGTCCTCATTTTTGCTGACCTAGAATTACAAGCTGACCGCTTGGCATGGGGTTTTCCTTTCAGCACTTAAAAGAGGCCTTGCCACAGCATTAGGGCCTGAGTGCCTGCTGGTGGGATCTGCTGTCAGCCTTCCTTCCGTCACTTGCACTTGTCACTCGGAGCACAGTGTGCCTGCCCCCAGCCCTCGAGGATATGAAGAGTTTTTTCTTTATCACTAGTTTTCAGCAATTTGATGATGGATCACCTTAGAGTGATTCTTTTTTGTTTCTTTTGTTTCAAGTTATTTTGATTCTTGGGTTTAAGTTTATAATTTTTGTTGAATGTGGACAAATTTAGCTATCATTTCCTCAAAAATGTATATGTTTTTAATAAATTTGTATATTCTTCCTTCTAGCACTGCAGTTATGTAGAGAAGCTGCCTCACAAGCCACTGCTACTGCACTTTTTTTTTTTTTTTTTCTGTGAACCTTACTTTGAGTAGCTAATATTGTTTTGATTTCAACTTGATTTTTCTTCTAAGGTCTTTCTCTTATATATTCTTCATTTCAGCTATTGCATACTTATCTGAGTTCCCTTTGTTCTTTTTCCTCATCATCTCCTTGTTTTCCTCTATATCTCTGAGTGTATTTGTAAACCTAAAGTAGCTGTTTGTAGAGTTGTTTTCTACTCCACCATTGGTTTTGTTTATAGTGGCACCTCACTCCCCACTGTTCATTGGTTCTGGAAGGTCCTGTGAATGCTCAAAATGAATAACAATTTTTTTTATTTGTTTGGCTGGTAAGGTTTACAAGTCAGAAGTCAAAAGACCCAACCAGCCCTGCCTTGTGAGCTGCGGAATGAGCGAACGTCGAACACTGGCCCCAAACCTTCATGTCAGAACATGTGGAGCACCAAGCTGCACAAGTCTCAAGGTGGTCAAGTACTGGGATATGACTACCCAGGTATTCTCCTAATTGCTTTAATTGCTTTAAGTTTTGCCTTTGTATGAGTTATGATGTCTTTGCATGCCTGATAATTTTTGATTGGCAGTCAAACCTTATGAATTTTACTGTTGTATAGTGGATAGACATCAGCTTTTTTTTTTTTTTTTAGTATGTGAAAAGGCATCTTATCATTTGCCTATTACCATGCGGTATTAATACATTTCCTCCTGTGGCAAAGTAAGCCCAGGATAACTTTCCTCTTTGGTTCTCCCACGAATCTCTATGTCATCTGTCTCTTGGAGGATTCAGTTTCATATGACATCTGTGATGCCGCCTGCCAGGACACCACCAAGGCTTCATCGTAAAGAACATTGTGCAAAGTTGTTCTATCGTGGGTCCTTGCCTGAGGCATTCACTTCATTTTCTTCTGATCTGGTTTGCAGCCTTGCTCTTGTGTCTCATCAATATTACGGTCAGGTCTTGGCTGAGGCCTGGGTCCTGTGTGCCCATGTGGAATGTGCACAGAAGAGTGGTGGCATGCTACTGTCCCGCTGTCAGCTGTCAGAGCAAGCTCTACCTGGCAATTATAATCATCTGGAAGAGAAGGCTATGCAGACTTACAGCGAACAGGAGATAAAGCTCCATTTCGGATTGGAAATGAATGCTTCAAGAATGCTCTCCTTGCTATCGCCCAATTTGCTGCTGCTACAGCCACCACTGCTGCTGTGATATACCAAGAGGCTTATCAGGTGATAGGAAAACGGACGTGTGAGAAGCCGCCTTTAAAATCTGCTTCTACACTCTGGTTTCTTTTCAGATTGTGAAAACCTTTTGCCTTTTAAAATCTGCCTCTAGGCACCAATTTTCATTCTGCGAGGCTGCCATCTTGCCTGCTTAGGCATTGGTGTTGGCTACTAGATTTTGATACATTTCTTTAAGGAGGACTCAATTTGTCATGGTGTATAGCCAAGCAATTTGTCTATCAGCTTTACCCCTTCAAGGCTTGGATTATTATTATGGGCCTTTGTTTTGCAACTAATTTAACTACTAATATCATATGACCTTTCCTATGCTTCTTAATGTCATATCAGTATTTAGATTTCTTTTTTTTTTTTTTTTTTTTTTTTTTTTTTTTTTTTTTTTTTTTTTTTTTTTTTTTTTTTTTTTTTTTTTTTTTTTTTTTTTTTTTTTTTTTTTTTTTTTAACGTATTTAGTACAGGTTCCACACAGTCTCACTATGTAGATTGACCTGCAATGATTATTCCTGTTCTTCCCAAGTGGTGGGATTACAGGTGTGCTCCACCACACCACGCTCAGTTTCAATTGCATTCTCAGCATGGCTGGCCAGGGAACAAACCTGGTCCCTGAGTCTGCCTGAGTCAGTGCTTTAGTCTGCTGAACTATCTGGCTGGCCAGTATTTAGGTTTCAGTATATGAATTTTGAAGGCATACATATTCAGATTACAGTGGAAGGTGGTATTTCATCTATAGAACCAGAAATTCCTTTTGTTACTAACATAAGACCAGCTCCGGAGGGATTTCACTATCATTGATACCACTAAATTAATGGAGGCTTGGCTGTCTTTCTTATACAGGTTTTGGTCTGGTTGTTCCTCAAATACCAATGAGGCTGCAATAATGCAATCTACATTTCTAGGCTGCAGTTCTGCTGCCCGTCTACCAGCATTGAGGTCTTACTTTGCTGGCTGAGTTCAGTTGTTTTGGCTCTTTATTTTCACATAATCACAGCTATACCATTCTTTTGGCAGTAGCTGCCTTAGAGAAACAAACGCCTATGATTTCAGTTTCCTTGTACCTTTCCCAGGAGGCGATCAACTGTTCCCTTTCTCCTAGGACTCAGAAGATTCCTGGGACAAGGAATTTCAGTGCTGAAGCTAGAAAAATCCCAAGTGGAGCAGAATGAGGTGGTTGTCCTCCCTGGCCTGGCCCAGAGCTCTCCCCACACCTCCTGCCTTGTTGCTGCAGTCTTAAAGCACATGGAGCTTAGTTTACTAGAGCCCCTGAAGCTTTCTTACTCCTGCAATCATTGGAAGGTACAGCAGGTCTGAGAGCTGGGTTCTTAAAATCTACTGGTGAGTCCCAAGTGAGGGTGCTTTGCCTTTCGGTAACTAAAAACAACTCCAAGATTTAAATTGGAATGCCAGACACCTGATTGATTAAAATTTTGTGACCAGTACAGGAAGCCAGATGACTAGAGTGAAAGGTTTACCTAATGGCGTGGGTAAGGCTGAAAAATATGTGTTACCATGACCTTCTGTTAGAAGTGCGTGTACCCACATGTGTGGATTTATGCAGGGGAAGAGGACTAAGCGCTGTAGGAAACTTTTGGAAAGATTGGTAAAGCTCAATATGACAGCTTAATAACTGGATTAATAGGATGCTGTTGGTTTTATTTATTTATTTTTATTTTTTGGCCCTGGGGGTCAAACTCAGAACCTTGTGCTCTGCAGGTAGGCACTTGTGTGGCTGAGCTATCTCCCCAGCCCTGTTGGTTTTTTTTTTTAATTATAACTTTAAATATGTCTTTATTTTTTGCATTGTGTCTATATGAGAACCTAGTATAACATAAGATACAAACTCCAAGCAGATAATTGGTCATTTCTGATGTCATACATCAGTATTTCATGAGGAAATCTGAGATGCAATGGATAATTGTCAGAAATAAAGCAAAAGGAAAATGGCTACTACATCTTTATTTGTGCAATTAATATTTTTAAAGGATCCAAAATGCCTTGGATGTTTTTGGTATTGTTTGCTTGATACCTTATGATAATTGGTCTCCTCTTCATTTAGTAACCCTGACAAAGGTCACTGTGAACCGTGACTTATTCTTCCCTTTTAGGGTTCATTTGGTACACATTTGCAGTAACCAGTGTTGATGTTCCCTGGGGGATTGGCACGTGCTCACAACACATCTTAGTTTCTTTCCTGTCCCTCTCCCTCCCTGTGCCCCATCCCTGGTCTCTTTCCCCCTTTACCTCTGAGGAAACTCCTTCCCCATGCTTCCTGTTGTCTTTCACTTTTATCTTCATGTACATTTCTGGTTTCTCCTAGGAAACAAACCATGCACGAGTTGCTCTTGCGCGTCTGGCTCATTTCACTTAACGTTATGGCCTCGGGGTGCATTTTTATACATGAGTCTATATAATATAAATTCCCCCTAATAGCCAAGGAAGGGTTTCCTAACTTAAAGACCCTCCAACCCACAGATACACTCAGAACAAATTAGCTATGCTTGTGATTTTCTCACAAAAATTTCTCTGGAGGAAATGGTGCTTTCACTTTGAAGTTCCCCATGAGAATAAAACTATTTTGAGGGAAGAATCATGTTCCTACTTCCGCCTCCATTTTCAGGTACACCGCTAAGATCTTAGAAGTCAGTCAGTGTCCATGAGGTTGGCTGATTTTGAAGCAAAATGAAGGAAACAAACAAAAAGTGCAGTAATACAGTTTCACTACCTAGGTTTGAACACTGTCGAGGTACATAGTAGGTTCCCAAAAGAATAAATGTCAGAATTTACAACTTCAGGGGTTGCTACAATCATGTCTGTAGTCCATAATTACTAACATAATATGATAAAGAGAATTAATAAAAGAATCAATACAGAATTATTGATAGATTGACAAATCCATTCATTCAAGGACTATCTAGAGTGTGTCCTAGTTTCTACACATAAGACACATTTATAACCACTAGGAATGTTGGCAAACATGTACTGACATTGTGGAGTCTGCTCTACAGAACTCAAAACATAGCCTCATAGCTCATGGATTCCTAAAAAAGACAACACAAAAAACATGTAAATGCATAATATGTGAGCCACAAGTGTTACAAAGAAATTAAAAGAGGCCACATCAGCTAGGGTAGACTAGGCCAGGTCTGCTGCTGGAGGAGAGACCTGGAGGTGGGGAAGGAAGGGAAGAGCGGCTCCTGGAGGCATCCGGGAGGAGGCAAGCTGGCCAAGGGAGCCACTGTGAAGGCCTGGAGGAGGAGATGCTAGACATATCTGAGAAACAGTAGAGAGGCTGGTGTGGTAGGAGCAGGGGCGGAGCACAGCAGGGACAAGACCAGGGACTGGAGCAGGGCAGCAGGCCCCGTGAGGCCTGTCCTGTACCCAAGAGATCTGGGGCTGTACTTCCTGTGAGGTGACTGTTGAGGCGGAGAATTGCCTTCTTTTGATTCAAACATCCATAAACCAAAGTGTGATGATGCCTGCTGACCTGCGATGTAGACAAACTTGTGCTTTGAATTTTCTTTTGACTTAAAATAGATCAAGTCTTTAAGGTTATTAACTTGAGCCTAGTGAAGACTTACCTGGTAGGTAATACGGCAGTGGCTTCTGCCAGACATCTCAGAACACCTTGATCACTTCTCAGATTGTCATCTTTCTTTAAAACGTTTGCTGGGCTGGGGAGATAGCTCAGTGGGTTAAGTGCCTGCCTGGCAGACACAAGGTCCCAAGTCTGATCCCTGGTACTGCAAAAGATAAAATGGAATAAAACAAAACAAAATAAAATAATTAATTAAAAAATAAAAATGTTTGCATGCATTGTCAGTAAAGCAATGCTCACATTTTTGTAAATTAATTCTTTTAAAATAGTATAAAGCCTGTTCTATTAGTTATAGTAGCTTAGTTTGCTTCAGCTATTTCTTCAATATACATTTACTTTGGAATTATTATATTTCAAGAGTCAAGCAAGATGAAGGAAATGACAACAACAAAATGTAACAATACAGTTTTACTAGATGGGTTTGAATTCTTTTTCTTTGCAACTAGGGATCGAACTCAGTACCTTGCCCTTGCTGGGCAGGCATTTGCGCCCCTGAGCTATCTCCCTGGCGCCCAGATGGGTTTGAACTTGTGAATCACTATGAGGCTCCATATTAGATGTTCAAAAGAGTGAATTCTAAAGTCACTGGAAATACAAAGACATATAAAGGGCCTTCCTTCGGAGAGCTTAACATGAAACAGGGAGCGGCTGGCGGGATGGCTCAGCAGTCTAAAAAGCATGCTTAGGAAAGCTTACACAGCTGCAGGGACCTCGGTTCGATCCCTGGCACATGTTGCACCAGCCCCGCCCCCCAGGGCCATAAAAAAAAAAATAGGGAAAACAGATTTAAAAATAAATGATTACAAGATGATATGGCAAATACCTAATTTTCACGATATACTTGGTCAGTGGGTGAGTAATGCTATTACTGAGGACAAAATGATTGTAATGATTGTCTCTGTCTGAGAAAGTGACGAACAGAGGAAGGATTCCTATGTGACTGTCATTTCCAAGAGACAGGAAGACGGTCAGTCTGGTTCACTGTGCATCTAGCCTAGAATCTAGCAAACAGCTGGTGTTCAGTAAAACTTCACTGAAAAAACCAATGAGCTGAGGAGACAGCTGAGGAGACAGCTGAGCCAGGTCTGACATGGAGGAAGATTGGGGCAGTGGCTGGCAAAGAGAACGATGCGTGTGAAGGGCAGAGCAGGCGACGTGGCTACACAGGGCTAGGAAGCTGGGATTCTGACATAAAGCTGCCCACCCAGTCTACACTGGAGGCATCTCTTGTGGTGCATAATGAGCGGCTCTTTTGAGTGCATTTTGTACGAATCTCCACCTCCCCAGGATCATTTGTACCTAGTTCTGTGTCTCAGGCTGTTGAAATATTTACATTTTAACGCAAAAATTTCTTTGTTTCATTTCTTTCAGATAGTATACTTTTAAGGCAGAACAACTCTGAAATCAGGGCAGATTCCATTGTCCTCCCAATACAAAGATTAATTCATTTGGGTACACTGCGGGGGGGAGGGGGGGTTGCAGATTGTGCTGCATGGTAAAATGTACTATCTTGTCCATTCAATGTGTAGTTAAACCTTCAGCAAGGTGTTACAAGGCCTGGAAGTGATTTCAATGGAAATACAAAAGAAATGAAATAAAATTCATTTCAAACTGGTTCACACCAGCTCTCCAGCGTGCCCTATCAACTGCTAAGATCGAGTCACAGGACATTATCTGGAGGAGAAAGGGCTTAGTGAACCCTAGAAATTGGGTTTGATTCATGCCAGAAAATGTGCCTTTTCACTGCTTGAGCTGTCCGTGGAAGAAAGCCACAGTCTTTTACCAAACGGTTTCTAAGGAAACCCCTTATAGCTCCGCGTCTGAAAACAATTTGGTTGGTAATGAGAAATGGTTCTCACGGTGGGAAAGTGTTGACTGAAAGAAAAACCCTCAGGACTTGGCAGGCACTCTGTAAA
Organism: Myocastor coypus; assembly: GCA_004027025.1. Classification (NCBI taxonomy): domain Eukaryota; kingdom Metazoa; phylum Chordata; class Mammalia; order Rodentia; family Myocastoridae; genus Myocastor; species Myocastor coypus. Next base: position 2,338 of record PVJA010022577.1, on the reverse strand, counting down.
AAATGTTTACTGTTCTACGGTTATGTTTATGAAATTTCCACATAGAATAACATTTTTTGATCCTCTTCCACAGTCATTTTAACTTGTAAAACGTATCTCCAAAAAGAAGACAAGGCCATAGAAAAGTTTTCGCCCTGAAAATGTAGATACTTGAACTTGCAAATGTATTCAAACAAGTTGCCTTCCACAGCAGGTCTGCTCCACTGAGTTTTTCCATCTGCTCTGGCATTCCAACATTTAGCAACTCACATATTAGCCCTGAATTATAGCTGAATTAAAATTGTTTTGTGTAGAATACAACTAAAAATAATAAAGCACTGCACGGGATTTATATGTTTTTAAAATGCCTTTTGAAATGTATGGTGTTTTGAAATGAACTGTATTTATTTTATATCTTTTAAGCTCTTCCCCAAAGGAAAATAATTAATTGTAGTGTTTTAACAGTGATTATTCTGTAATAATTTCAAGATTTAATTTTAATATTGAATGCAGCACTAAAGCTGTGGTCAAAGAAAATGAACGCTAGGTCTATACAGACTGCTCCAGGTGTGCCTCTTGGAGTCAGATTCCAGGATGACCATGTCTGTGTTTTCTAGATAACCTTTAGGTAACAAAACCAGAGGAAATTCATTGAGTAATTTCAGGTCGTCTTTTTATCTCTAGCATGATTCAGAAATCTGAATCTTTGTAGGACAGGAAGCAAAAAAGTGACTAAGTTCAGAGGAAAGCATTTAGAGATACTTCTTGCCCCAGGAACACGGTAAATTTTGGAGTCTACACAAAAGGATCCCCGTTGCTCAGCCCTCAAGGGCGGCCGTGTCGCTGGCTCACGGTGGCCTGTCCTGCTGCCTGAGCCCGCCTGCTGCCCTGGATCCCGGCGCAGGGTGCAACTGCCAAGTCTCCTTGCTGTCCTCAGTCGTCCCCTCAGCTGTCCCTTCCTGCTTTCCCTCTCTTCTCTGGCCTTTGAATGTCTTCCACTTTGGACAGCTGCTTGCATTTTGGGCTCTGCTTTGGGCAGGGAAAAAATTCTGCCGATGGAAATGGGGAAAATAAGCAACCAGGGAGAGCTGGGAGCGCTTGCATGTGCCACAGCCCTGCCGGTCCATGCCGGGGCTTCTCCCCACTTTGCCAGTAGGCTAAGGAAGGTCTGCTGGTAAGGCTCGCTCTAAGTGGTCGGATTATCCAAAAGTCCTCCCTGACCCCATCCTAGGTGCTACTAATTGAAAAGTTGTTTGGGTTGAGAGAATTAGGAAGGTGATCAATTACATTTAGGTAATGTACTGCATCCCTTGAGGGCCCATATTTAGATCTGGCCAAATCCAGCTACTATCAACATTGTTTGGTTCTAATAATAATGACACACATAACATCATTATGGCATGTAAGAGGGCGAGAACATGGCTTTTTATCATCTCACTTGTTACAATGCGCAGCAACTCATAAACATTAACTCATGAACAGAAGAAAACATTTTTATGAGTGAAAATAAGAGTAAGAAATATTGTGTAGTTGATGTTATGCCTGCATGCTTGCTTTGTGCCATTTGATGAGAATTTTTGCATGGGGTTTAAAAAGAGAAGAGACATAACACTTGGCCTCATGGATAAAAAGACATCAGGCGAGTGGGCTGCAAGAGCTGGCGCACATCCAGGAGCCTGACGACCTCTCCCTAGAACTAGGAATGGCAGGTGAGTTCCCTGAGGTTTTTTTGTTTTTTGTTTTTGTTTTTTTTTTGGTCATTTTTGAGACAGCATCTCACTATGCAGCTCAGGCTGGCCTTGAGCTCACTTTTGTAGCCCAGGCTGGTCTCGGACTCACACCAGTCCTCCTGCCTCAGCCTCCCAAGTGCTGGGATTACAGGTGTGCACCACTATACCAGTCTTCCCCTCAATTTTTGAGTGGCGCCACCGTTGTCATTTACAAATCTCTGAGCGCCTGATCTGATGAGAAAGTGGTGAGCAGCAGACCTAGAGAGTCCTTCAGAGTCTCCAGGAAGTCTTGTGTAGGGCAGTGGAGGGACATGTAAAAGAGAAACTGTAGAGAGAAGCTTATGAAAATGGGTACAACATATTTTTTTCTGGAAAATTTAATTCCTTTTTTTAAAAAAACGTTTTTGTTTTATGTTTGTGCAGGATCTCACTCTGCAGCTTGGACTCATAGTGATCCTCCTGGTTTCTGCCTCCCTTGTGCTGAGATTACAAGCCTACTGGTGCCTGGAACAGAACCCTGGCCCCTGAGCTTACCCAGGTGAGTGCTTAGTCTGCTGAGTTGTATCTCTGGTCCTTGGGAAATTTAATTTCCACAACTGATGGATCTCGCTCTTAACAATGAGAAATGC